>MINK01002950.1:0-10605 GCA_001735545.1 Phormia regina
TTTTAAATAAATTTTATATTATTATAATAAATCGAACTATTATATTTTAGTTAATTTTCTCTTCTTTAATGTTTTATGTTGTTTTGTTGCTAATTCTTTAGCAATCTACATTCGTAGGTTAATATATTTTTTATACGTTTTAAATTTTTTGAAAATAGAATTTTAATAAATTTCTAATGTTATAAGTTCTTATCCATTTTCATTTAAAAATCTTTACATATTTAATTTTTATACATATTTCAAAATTATTTGCACAGCTTCATTAATTAATAACTTATGTTTATTATTTCCAAAATAGTGCCTTTAAGATAAATTAAACTTGACATTTATATGTCGAAAAAATCTAAAGATATTGGCAAAAAAAAAAAAATGAAATGAAAAAATCTTTCAAGAGGAGATTTAATAAAGTTTTAAAATGGTACATCAACATTAAAATGTCTGAAAAGTTATAGCTATATGTAGTTAAAAACTATATTATAGTATTAACATCTAAAAATGCGTTTAGTAAGCTGTTGGGTTTTTACAATAATGTATAGCTTTCACTGAGGCGATAATAATAGTAACACTTTTTGCTATAGGTTTATAAAACTACATGAATATTAAATTTTCCGTTTTCCCGGGAAAGAAAAAACGGAAAATTTAATATTCATGTAGTTTTATAAATCTATAGCAAAAAGTGTTACTATTATTATCGCCTCAGTGAAAGCTTTACATTATTGATATTCTAGTAGTACCCGAAAGACTCTGGTACTACTAGAATATCAGAATCGAACCATAATCCCCGCGGAACTACCCCTAGACTATACGTCGCATGTTGGGAGTGGTATAGACCTTATCTAAATTGTATCTACGAAGTTAAACAAGTACGGACTTAACAAAGCAACATACAAGTTCTGCGCACGAAAAGATCCGTCCAAGCGCTTGGGCTTATATCTTTTAATGTGATGAAAATCTTATAATTTTGTTAACTAGATTACATTTGTAATTATACTCACTAGCATTGTGGACATTTTTATGATAAAATAGTTAAATTACTCTTACTTAAAATGAAAATTGAATCAAAAACATCTAAATGAGAAAAAAAAAAACAACAATTTTGAAAAAAAAAAAAAATACAAAATTTGAAATTCTTCAAAGTTTTAAAGTTTTTTATTATAAAGATTGTACATTGTTTAATTTTGCAATTTAGTTTGAAAATTAAAAATATATATTTTATTTAATTATGCATTTAAGGATATACATTAGAAATGAATATTTAGTTGAGAGTAATTAGTTTAAATAATAAATATTATTATTGTTAATAATATGAGAAAATTAAGATTTATAAGAATTATAAATACAGAAATGTCTAGAAAATGTTTTTACATTAAAACAAAACAAGATTTTTTCAAAATTTGGTTTAAAAAATAAACATAATTTTTAGCAAATGTGATATTTTTAATAACAATTTATAAATTAATATATTTATTATATTATGCAAAAAAGAAAACATAATATTTAATGATTTAAACTACTAAAAATATAGCAAAAACTAAAAAATACAATAATATTGATGTCAAGAAATTCTTTTTACTAAGAAATTCCAGGAATTGAAATCCAATATGGTAATAGCTGGTATGTATAAGCGGAGATTTTCACTATGATTGTTCAACAATTATGGTTTCTTTTATTTTCTTTTGAACAATCTTTGTAAAATGTCATACGTTTTGATGATGATTTTATGCATGTTTTAATCAGTATTGCCGTTATTCTTTTTATCAATAGAATTTTATTTAAGAGGAAAAATTTATTTTTCTTCAATAATTATTTAATGTTTCTAAAAAAGAATATTAATTACATTAATTAATGTTAACAATATACATAAATTTAATATAAAACAAAATTTATAATTATTCATACTTCTTCATATAAAATATTAAAAAAAAAACAAACATTTTCTTTCATATTTGGGAGAAAAAGTATTTTTACTGCAATAACTCATTCTTTTTATTATCTATATTAATTATTTTAATATACAAAGTTGAACATTTCTAAATTTTGTTTGTAAAATAAAAAATTTACTTGTTAAAATTTGTGTGTCGCAAAATGTTAATATGGTAACACTGCGACGATCTATACACTCTGAAAATCGAAAATAAATAAAACAACATAAGAAAACTACGAACACTGTAGCAAGAAACATCAAAAAATCAAAATCAAAAAATCAAAGTCAAAATCCCTCCCCTCTAACTACATTTTCATAAAAAAAAATAATAATAATAGTAATAATAATAAAAAAAAAAATGAAATGTGGTATATTCATTATGGTCCTATAATACCTTCTAGCCACTTTTTTCACATTATACGAAAAAGAAATTAAGTGGGATAAAAAAAATATGTACTCTGTACTGGTGTATTTTACACTTTTTGCTAATAAATATTGCTGTATTATCAGTCTTTATCAATATTTGCTAGGAGTTATTATTTGATAATGACAATAATTTAATATTTTTTTATTATTATATTTATATTAATCTAGTTTCCAAATCATAAAAATGTTGTTGTTCATCAACTATATTTCATAAAAATACCGAATTTCTAACTATTCTGAATGGAATTAATTGGTATTAACCTATATTTAATAATTCTTTAAAATACAAAAGGATAAATATATATTGTTTTTGTTTTCCAAATGCTTTTGAAGGTTTTCAGTGTACCATGACTGACAACTGACAGTGTACCATGACACAATCTATAATTCGCCCCTTTGCTTTTTAAGCTTGTCAATATAAATCATAGGGAGTGATAATAATATGAAACATTTGGCCCCCATAAAAGTATTTTCCAAATAGATTTTAACCTGTTTTTGTATTCGATCAGTGATTTTATTGTTTCTTAAAAATAAACTGGAAGTACCATTTCTAGAGCGTATTACCAGGTGCCCTGGTTTATATTTTTCACTTGTTTCCTTAACTTTTTTTCGTTCCTTTCTGCTGAATATTTCAATTAGACGGATTCAAACTCCCAAATTTCATAATTTTTGGAGCGATTTAATATAATATATGTCCTAATAAGGAACACATTCATAAAATATCTTCAGCACTTTTCCAGTATTGGGGATTATAGTAAACTCCAAATGGGTTTATCACTTGCAGTTTTCCTCTTGAACTATTGACATGCGCTGATCCACGAGGAGGGAAAAAGGAAATTTCGTATGTCCCAAAAAGTTTGGATTTTATTTGCAATGGAAAAATTACATATTTTCTACAAATACTAAAAAAAAAACAAATCTAATCAACGGTAATTGCATCTAAAAACTGCAATTGCAATAAAATATATATATTTTTTTTCAAAATGTAAATAATTTTCTAAATCTTTCAGTTGAAGGTGATAACGGTAATAGGTACAGAAAAATCGCAAATTTTTACAATTTCCCAAAACTTAATCAGAAAATCATAAAAAGATACTTTGAAACATTTAAATCGTTCGACATCATTTGAAATATTGTATTGGTCGCATCGAGAATCCGTTTTTTATGCATTATTTTTTATAAAGCTATTTATGTTGTTCAACCAACATGTATTCATGTATTATTATGTATTCTCAAATTAATAAAATAGAATGGTTAAATAATAAGCCAAAGTTTTAAAAGGTTTATATACCTATATTTTTCTCAGCATCCCCTCATGATCCCCAACTCTTTAAGGAACATTTTATGGAAAAATTATAAAAATGAAATACATGTTTTTAAATATCATTGATGGTTTTATTATCCTTTTCTTTTCTGTTTTCATAAAAAATATTTAGAAACTGGATTTATTATACATTAATTTGAGCCAATTGGAGACAGTTTCACTTCATTCTTAAACACAGAAATATACATGAATGTGTGCCTTTGGAAAATACTGTATTTACGCTATTTTCTGGCCTATTATTCCTTCTTTTCATTACAACAACAAACAATGTAGTGGTAACAAAGAAATTCTATATATTCGTTGCAAAAAATGCTGGAGTAATTCTGGAAAAATCAGATAAAAACCAACAGAAAATAATATATTATTTTGTGTTTATAACTGGAACATAAGAGTCATTAATAAAAATGTCACTTTAAATATTTTGACCCATTGGTTTAGTTTTTATAAGCAGATTTGCATGCACGGATTTTTTTCGTGCGCTGTCCTGATGTTCGTGTGGTTAATGCTACACTTTAAATTGGTTTCCATGTTCTGAGGTAAGATGGCATTCGAAAAAGTCATGTTGGACATTTTCTTTTGCGCTGGGACAAAAGCGATCCCTATCGCAACCAAACCTGTATATGTTTGCCATGAAACAACCATATCCACTCAACATTTGAATGAGGTTTTTATCTCACACACCTCCGTGTTTTATAGAGTAGCATATATCAACGTTAGGGATCAGTTAGTTGGTCCATCTACCTTTATCAGATGCAGACCAACAGGTTTGCCTTTCATCAAGCGTCTTCTCTCTGTGAGGTTAAATCCAGGGATAAGAATTCCTAATTCTTTGGCTTATAGATCTATGGGTATTATACCAGATATAACAAAGGCAGTTCCATGCAGAAGAGACTCTCAAGGCAGCAAGTCTGTAAATTTGTGTTATTATGCGACTGAATGATCGGAATTTTATAGTATGAGATGATGCGTACAATAAGATACTTCTTATAACTCCAATTAACAATTTCCTTTGAAGATATATATGACCTCACTTGTTTGGCATTATGCGTGATAATACCGTTTATTGCACACTACTACTCAATTTGAGTTCTTAACGGACTTTTTAATTTGAAACATGATTATTAATAAATTAAAACAAATATATTTAAATTTATTGATATAAAACACAAAATAAATAAAAACTTAATTAATATTTTTAATTTTTTATTTAAAAAAGTAAACTGAAAGAAATGAGTAACTTGAGTAGCGGGATAATACTCTGCAGATCAGGCGCGGATCCACGGGGAGGGAAAAAGGGAAATGTCCCTCCCCAAAATAAAAACTTTTAATGAAAAATTTGTACTAAATCTTAAAATTTAGGGAAATAGTTGTGAAAATCATTCTATTTTCCTTCCTCAAAAACTTGAGCTGGACCCGCGCCTGCTGAAGATATTTCACTTATATGTCTAAAGAAAGGCGGCAATCAATGATTACACCGAGATATTTCAAGAAGGTATTATTCTTGATATTACACGAAACAATTTTGAGGTTTATGGTCTCCATGGACCTACGACTGCTTATGAGCACTGCTTCAGTTTTTTGATCGGCTAAATTCAGGCCAACAGATGAAAGTCGCTACGCTGGCGTTTGCAATGATCTCAACTTCGAGGAGTTCTTTTGCAACACATACTGGGGTAATGTCATCAGCAAAACCAACGATTTTAACTCTTTGTGGGAATTTTAACCATAGTACGGCATCGTACATTACATTCAATTCCAAGAATTGAACCTTGCGGTACTCCGCCTGTTAATTCATGTTGGTTATGTTTTTAATAATTTCCTTAATAACTATAATAAAATGGAATAGTAGTCATGTTGGTCAGAATTTTTCTTTTTTGATTAATTCAAAAGATTAAAAAAAGCCTTATTTTTTAACCAAATGTTGATTATCAAATCAATCTAAGACCACATTTAAAGAATAAAAGGTTAAAAATTGTAAAAACAAAATTTAGGAATTTTCTTTTGTTTGTTATTCGTAAAAATTACAAAAAGTTATACATACCCTTAGTGTACATACAAATAATACAATAATTTCGGCGAAAATTTTGTAAAAGGATTTCAGATTTTTTTTTAATATTAAATAATCGATCGATACAATTCAGTTTTAAAACGAGAACGAAGTTACTCTAAAATAGCACCTTAGCAAAATTACTTAAGGATTGTAACTCTGATAGACCGAACACTGAAAAATTGTTTTCCTATTTTGCAATGTGAGGCCAATGATTTATTGGTGAAAACTCCTTTTATGTAATCGCCATTAGAAGACGTACAATTCATGAGGCGAAAATATAGATAAATAGTAAAAACGATTATCGTAAGGTTGTAACAGATTTCGAAATACATAAGAAAAGTTGTAATACTTATCAACTTAAAAGTATAAAATTATTGAGTCATATGTCGAATGAAAATTTTAACTTGAATATTTAATTTTGGAAAAAAAAAAACAACGGTTGCATTGCCTTTGATATTTTGAACAAACAAATACTAAAACTGGTTTTCGGTTTAACCGAAAATTTTATTTTATATAAAACTGTTTGTCCGGTGACCGTACCTTTATTATTAATTTTTTTAAACTTTATGTTTTTCATATTCGTAAAATAAAAAAATTGACAATTTTTGAATGAGCAGAATATTTAGTACCAAATGGTCTTTAATTGTACAATTAATTTAATAAGTCATACTGGACAGAATTTGTTTAAATTAAAAAAATACTATTTTTAACCGCCATATATTACAAATAATTTAAAATGATTTTATAATAATGTTGATAAAAATATTTGTTTAAATCATATTTACAATTTAATTTGATTTCTAATAAAAATAATGAATTATATGAAAAAAAAAAAACAAAAATTAAAAACTTTTTTAACGATCGAGAATATTTAATATCGCAATGATATCTAAATGGTTCTAAATTATAAGGAGTGAGATGGAAAAATTCTTAACATACATAATATTCAATAACCTGGAAACGGTTGATCTTAGAGTTTTCATTATTTTTTTAAACATTTGATAATTTAGTACAGATCACAGAAATATAGGTGCTCTTAAATTCCATTTTCACAAGAGCTCAATATCTCTCCACTGGTCTAAGCTATTTTGAAAATTGACTTCTCTTGGTGCTAAAACTATGTTATTAATTTGGTACCACTCCAGAGCTTTCCTACCGTAGTGACATGATACCAAATGGGTCCAAAAATATGTGGATACGTTGCGCTTTCTTGACCAAAGAAGAAGTCTTTCTTGCAAATTTTCCTTTATGCATATTTTGGTATTTATATATCCGAATGCATCAAATGACTTTCCTGTTTTGCCACAACTGCAAAAAGCTTGTCATACCATGATTTTGCTGCTTTTGGATCTTAAACTTATCTACAACTTTGCTTCGAGCATTAGCAATGACACAAGCTGCGATGATTTTGCCAGCAACTACGCACTGAGAAAACTGAGCTGATTTTTAACCAGATGAGTTTGGAGTTCCTTTCAATATGCCTTAAATTTTCTGGCCTTCCCAACATCATGTGGTACTTTTTTCTTTCTTAACTTGTAGAACGTAAATCTTTTTCGTCACTAATTTTGATGAAAATAAAGACAAATTAACATGGTTGTTATTAACAATAATAACTAAAGTATTTTTCCATGATAACTAGATCAAAAAAAAAAAAAAATGTTGAATATTGATTACGAAAAAAGTTATGAGACAAAATGTGTGTTAAGTTTTTTTTTTTTTTTTCAATCTCACTCCTTAGATTCTCATCAAAACACGGATTTCGAAAATGTTGTTGATTACGATATTTTGACGGTCAGGGATCGATATGATAATATCTGAACTAATAATACTGTCTAGAATTAGACGGGTGAGCAAAATGCGCCGACCAGCGCCCCTATATGCTGCGACACATCTAATAACTCGCTATTCTTGATCGAAACATTACCGCTTGCTTTGGGATTGGAGCCATACTCTTCAGTCACCCTACCACGCAGCTGATCCTGGGCCACTGATCCCCGTAGCGCCTAATTTTAAGTCCTAGGTAGACTTTCGGTTTGCGCTCTACAGTTCCGAACCCAAGAAATTCCAAAGGTACTTCTAGACCTTCGTATCCTGACTAACTTTACACAACTCTAAAACAGGGACAGGCAAAATGCTGCACACGTGCAAATGATTTCTTAATTTTCTCACATCTAATCCTCTTACATGAGGTGAAGAAAATAATTTTTTATTGTTTTTTTTTTTTTTTATATTTTGAATACTTTTTTAAGCAAATTGTGTTAATATTAAGTTAGAATATTTATTACAGACAATTAATTTTGTAATAGCAACAGATATTATGAAATTATAAGTTTAAAAGTTGTTTCCATGCAAAATATAAGAGCGGTAGAGTTATACATACTATTCACAAATACATAATGTGAAATTTAAGAGCGCTGATCCCTGCTCAAAAGCAAAAGCAAGTCAAAGATAAGAGCGTAAAGAGTCGGCATTTTCTCTACCACGTATTAGCTGTAGATCAAGGAGGAATTCCTCTAAGAAAACAAAGCGCAAAAAATGGGCAATTAAATTTCTAAAAACCGGTTTATTAAGCATATCTCCGTAATTTATGAACCGATTTCAACAGCAAAATTCTCGAGAGGATAAGTGCCAATTCAAACAACTCATGGACAGAAGTCATCATTTCTTACAAGGATCCCGAAAATAACTTTTTTTTGCTCTCCGACGAAAATTGTGGAAATTACAAACGGAATACTATTATTTCGTCGAATATTTTCGTCGACACTTCAATTTTGTAAAGTAAAATTTACAAAATAAATAAATAAATAAATAAATAAATAAATAAATAAATAAATAAATAAATGATAAATTTACTACTTGATATAAATTTCTTATCTGTGAAGACGACTTTTAAAATAATTTTGAAAATATTCTGTAAATATTTTTATGTTCTGCCTTGCCTTAAGTTAATTTTTTATATTGTATTTCTGGGACAAAATTACAAAACTCCTAATGAAATAAGTCCCATGAAATAGGTCCTGATAAAATAGGACCTAAAAATATGTTTAATCCAAAATATTTTAAATAAAATAAATTCTAATAGAAATGTAATTACTTCAAAAACAATAATGAAATAAAAGTCAAATGTAAGATTTTATTCGATAGTGAAATAACTCATATGAAAAATGATGCAAATAAATGTAAATGAAATAATTTCAAAAAGTAATAAAATAAGTCTCAAATTATGTACATGTGCTTATTTTAAAAATGTCTTAAGCTTAACAGAAATATTTAAGATTACAATGTTCCTTTCCTTTTTAAACATTTCTTGTTTTCTATTATTACTAATCCTAATATATATTATAAAAATGAGGTGTAAGTTTGTTTGTTTGTGCTTCAATCATGTCTAAACGGCTAAACCGATTTTCACGAAATTTGACACACAGAAACGGAGGCGGTTATAGGCTATGTAGGATCTCGATTGAACGTTACGCCCATATTTCATGAACACTTTTTTAAAAATCTTAAACAGCTGCACCAATTTTCACGTAATTTGACATACAGTTAGAACCAGTACCGGTAATGGCTATAGGTTTTATAGGATATATATTGGATGTTACGCCCTCATTTCACGCCCACTTTTTTTAAATCTTAAACGGCTACACCGATTTTCACGAAATGTCAAGCTTATAGTTTTTTAAATGTTAAACATTAGTAAATACATATTTGTTATCGCCTAAGGAATAGCGAAGCGCCCGGGGTTACGCTCGTTGCTAAATAAAAAAATAAATTAAAATCGGGTGACGTTCTATTTAATAACTTTTAATTAAATGTAATTTTTTCTAGTTGTTAATAAGAAATAGTAAAGTGAAAAAACGTTTTCTTTTAAAAATCCTTAATAAATTTTTTTTCGTCTGTGTCATTTTACCAAGATATCTAGAATAACTAAATAATTGACCATAATTTATAAGAGTTAAAAAAAATATTACATAACATTAAAAAATTAGCAATTAAAGACTAATGTGCAATCATTAAAAAAAAAAAAATGAGGAGTTATTTCATATGTAAAAGCTACATAAATATATATTGGGTTTCTTGGAACTTAATTCATTTTCGTTTTTAATTGAGAGCTAATTCATAATGTCTATTTTTGACAATAACTACTGAAATTGAAATTTTTTTGTTCAATCCCGGTATTCGGTATCTTGTAATTCCGAAAAATTCCTGTTTTTTCGGGATTGGCATCCCTAATGTATAGAGTATGCCATTTTATAAAACCGACTTTCGAATAAACGAACAATCGGAAAGAATTGAAAAGTAGGTATTAATGAAATTGAACCTATAGTTCAACATTATTTATTCAATTAAACTACAAGATGTATAGATTAATATGGCTATTTTTTGTTTTTCATAATATTATGCGAAGAAAATCGAAACCATAGAAAACAACTAGAAGTCCAACTCTTTTCATTCGCTCACAAAGAAAAAATGATTCTCTTCACGCGTATTAATTTGTTCTGTAGAAAATTTTACAAACACATTCAGAATTTTTGACAATTCTGTTAGGTTTCTTGTGAACAAGTTGGAGTTCTAGTTGTTTTTTATGATCGAAACTCACTTCTCTCATAACATGATATTGAACTATACGTTATTTCACTTCCTTCGCAGCTTTATGAGATACATTTTTAGGATTACTTTTCCTCCAATAACGGAAATAAATATATTTATAGGCATTGGAACATTCCAGATCGTTTCTTGTTCACCCTATAGAACAATATCTTTCATTCCTTTCTAAGGGAATGTGTTCACGGGTAAACGGATGTAGTTTTACTTCACGTGATATATATATATATGTATATATATATATATATATATATATATACATATATATATATATATATA
>MINK01002951.1:0-19819 GCA_001735545.1 Phormia regina
TTATTTATTTATTTATTTATTTATTTATTTATTTATTTATTTATTTATTATTTATTTGACCCACTTTGGTGACTACAATATAATTCATATGAAAGCTTAATTCCTCCTCTGCAACTCTTCCATAGTTTTCGACTTAAATCCATGCATTAGTTTTTGAGATACAAATTTAAGTCTATAAGGGGCACTATTTTTGAAATAATTGCAAAATATTAGACACACCCATAAAATACATTCAGAACTAATGAAAGAAAAATTAAAAGGAGATTCGTGTTTAGAACATCCCAATCCATCAAATCCAACTATTAGCCTGTAAGGTAGAGATAATAAGTATTATGTTCGACCCAGGCGCGAATCCAGGTCAGCTTTTTGGGTGAGGAAAACAGAATGATTTTCACAACTATTTTCTTAAATAAGTACAAATTTTTCTCCATTTTGGCGAGGGAAATTTCATTTTTTCTCTCGCCATGGATCCGCGCATGGTTCGACCGGACCAAATCAGCAGCCTTTTAAAATTTCAAGTTATATGCTAAAATTATGATAAGATATGAGGCTAAAAATAAAAACTAGAGTTACAATTAATTGCTTATTTCGTCTATATCTTTTATGTTTATGAACAAAGATTCGGCTGTGCCCAATCTTTAATACACCATCCTAATAAAATTTCCGCCTTAACCTATACTTTCATACTTTTAGATAAATACAAATTTTTTTCAAATTACGAAAAATATAAAAATATATAACTAAAGCAAGCTTTGCTTTAAAAAAAATAAATAACAACAACATGTATATACCAACAAGTTGAAGTTGCTACTTGCCTATATATAAAAAAAAAACAAAATAGTTATATTTTGTTTTGGCCCATAACTCGGTTGTTTATTAAAGATTTGGATTGATTGGAAAAAAATAAATAAAAATATAACAATATTTATGACCAGTCTATATTAAAAGAATAAACAAGTTCCTAAAAATGCATTTTGGCTGATATCTCAAATACTAAAGGACCGAATCTTTTTATTTATTCTGCAACAAATTTAATAGCTTTTGAATTTTTCGGTCAAAAATGAAGTCGTTAGCTTGTATAGAAGCCTAAAAATTCCGACCCCAAATACGATTATTGGGGGTGCCTTCGGTTTTTGGCCGATATTTCAGTCAGTTATCAACCAATTTTCCTAATTTTTATTGTCGTTTTTCTGTGCAATATTCCTGACAATTTTATTTGTAAAACATATATATCCGATAACTAGTGATTTCTAAAAATTGATTTCAACAGACAGATGGGCATCGTTATATCGACTCCCCTATCAATAAGAATCCAGAATATATGTATATACTTTTTGGGGGTGGAAATTGTGGAAATTACAAACGAAATGATAAACTTAAATATATACCCTTTACACCTGTGGTAAAGGGTATAAAAAATACCTATATTTTAGCCATATCTCATACCTCTAGGTACTGTCTTTCGATGTAATAAAAACAAATAATCGTTTGAAAGAAATAATTCACAAAATGACAAAGTTGAATCATAATTTGGTTAAGTTCAATTACAAAATGATCAAATTAAAATACTCCTTAACATATATTAATTATACCCTACACCGCCATTGAAGGTTGGGGTATAATGTGTTTGTGCTGATGTTTGTAACGCACCCCCACCTTAAACACAGAATCAGTTTCTGAATAGATTTTAGTACTAACGTGGTATTCTGTATTTGCATATTTTATTTTACATTTAGTAAAATGATGGTGTAGGGTATCTATCAAAAAGAATAAACAATTTATGTATAATTAAAGGTATGAAAATATTAATGAATTAATTTGGTAAATACATGATTGAGATAATCTAACCAAAATATTATTTATGTATTTTTCTTTGTAATAAAAAACATTTTTTAAAATCACTTGTAAGAGTTCCATAAACTCACTATAGTATTTAATCATTATCTGAATTAAAATATTCTTATTGCGCTCTTAAACTCAGTAAATTGTTTTAAGTAAGAAATCTGTTTTAACTTCTCTTTCTTATCTCGAGAGTGTAGAGAAACAATTTTTAAATAAAGTTTTTTTTTTTTTAAGAAAATTCAAAATAAAACGAGTGTTATATTCGGCTGTGAGGAATTTTAAATACCCTGCACTTAAATAGAGATTGTAATATAAAAATTAATAATATTTTAAAGTTTATAAAATAATAACAACAAATTAAGATAATATTAGTATAAATAAAATTAAATAGAAAGGAGATATAGCCAGTCAAGGCCGATAGTTGGTCAGGGCCGATTTCCCACACCATGTGCTTCAAAATTCGAGAAGGGGTCTTATATAAAATTAGTGGTAAATTATATTTCATTACTTTTGCCAAGAGTTAATTCAAGGCCGATATCCTATACCATGTGAATCAAAATTCGAGAAGAGGTCTTATATTAGATCAGTGGTAAATTTTATTTCATTACTTTTGCCAAGAGTTAAATAAAATATAAAAATAATACTTTTAAACTAATATTTATAAGATTTGGGTGCTTTAGGTGATTTCCGAAAGTGGCTTTATATGGGAACTATAATAAATTATGGACCGAACCTTATAAAATTGGCAATATTGTTTCTACTTAAATAAAACTTATATGTGCTAATTATTAACTTGATACTGATATTTTAGGGGATTAATGCGCGGTAAAGTGATTTTCGGAAGGGGAAGGGGAGCTATGGTCAATTATTGACTGATCTTGAAATGAAATTCGACACATAGATTATTATTTACACCAAAACTTATTTGCACCAAATTTAAATCAAATATTGGGATATATAAGTTATTTATGATCGTTAAACCTCTATACGGTAGGATATTTGTATGGGGGTGATAGGTAAATTAATGGACGGATCATAATGAATTTCAATAAACTTCGTTTTTGTGCCAAAATAATTCTTTGTGTCAAATTTCATCAAGATATTTTTAAAACTGTGAAATGTACTTTATTCAAAACCTTTACAATGACAAACAGGCAGACAGATGGAAGGACTCATAGAGTAATTCCGAGGCTAATGGTATACTTTAAGACAGTTTTTTTTCTGTAAGATACAAACATCAGTACAAACCAGTGTTGATTGATGTAGGGTATGAAAAGCGCATTTTTTATTCATTTATGAACCAGTTAATTGAATTAAAATATTCTTAACAATATTTGTGATTGATCTGTGCAAGAATGAAGTCCATAAATTATAATGGGACTCTAAAAAGTCCAAAATCCCATTTTGGCCGATATCTGCTTTAATATCAGCCAATAATTCATTTGCTTATAAAAAGATTTGGTTGATTCAAAAGCACCAACATTGTAGAAAAATATTTGTGACCGTTAAGTATAACAGCAAACTTATATAGGAGCTTCAAAAAAATGCCTTTTGACCACTCAGCTGAGACACTAAAGAACAGATTTTTTCAAATTGAAAAAATATTTTGAAATTTTTTCTGCAAAAACAAAGTAGTTTGTAAAGGAGCCGTTTATTTTTGAGTTATCATTGGTTTTTGATGATATGTCGATTATTTATAAACCGATTTTGATCATTTTTATTAGCGTCTCTCTAAGAAAGTTTCCTTACAATTTGAAGTATAAAATATATATATACATATTCGATAACTGGAACTTTTTAAAAACTGATTTCAACAGACTGGAGGACATCTTTATATTGACTTCCTCTGTCAATTAGGTCCTAGAATATATAGTATAAACCTTTGGAATATCCCTAAGGATATTTCACAAATCCGGTTCCTCTGTACCAGTTGAAAACCAATTGGTACCTAACTCGTCACCAGTTCACACAAACACACTCACAATTTAACAATTGAGTGTCATTTTATAACAAGCTTGATAAGTGCGCAATTAGCTTCTCAAGCGAAATAGCAACCATAAAACAACTTGCGTTAGATGAACACGGGTTCGATTCGGGGTAACGCCAACGACATTAAGGGAAAATTATAAAATAAAACGTAAAATTAATAAAAATAATAAAAAAAATGTTTAAAAAGTAAACAATTGCCGAATTTTTATCGAATTTTTGTTATACTAATCGACACTGAGGACCAGTACTGTGAGCAATGCTGCGACCTACCTCCAATGACAACCCTATGTAAAAGTGACAGTATTTTTTTATATAAAGTTCTGGAACTGGAAGCGTTCACTAGCCCTGATAACCTGTAACGTGACTAGTTTTCTACCGGTATTGTAGAAATTACAAATGAAATGAAAAACTTAACACCTGTGGTGAAGAGTACAAACACTACATGTGATGCCAGATTAGCATAATATGCAGTTTGCCATTTTTTTTAAACGTCATTATATATATTTTTAATACCTACCAGGTGGAGGTATGAACATATGTTGGATTCAATATTATCTTCTAAATTTTCTAAATTTATATTTAAATATTTTTAATATGTGTTATCAAATGATTCATTACTGTAGTTTCCCTTTTATAGACGAACAAATAATGTTAATTTCTCTAATCCGTTAATACTTCAATTAAATTATTACTAACTTAAATGAGTAAATTATTTACACTCTTTTGTTCAAAACAAAAATCTCTTTTGTTTATTCTCAATCCAAAATCTTATCGTTTGAAAATTATTATCAATTAAAAATAATTAATACAAATGAAAATTAATAACAAATACAATTATCTGCATACATGCTAAAGCAACAACTACACTAACAACAAGAACAGAAGCGTCTGACAACAAATTTAAACAATTTTTTTTTTTTAATACAACAAGTGCCGGAAAACCAAACAGACGTATACTACTCATGCACTTAGTCAACGTAAAATTTTGAAAATTCAAATTTTTATACAAAAAAAAAATAAATAAATAAATAATTATCATTATTATTTTTATTTTTATTTTACTCGTTTTCAAATTTTGGTGATTTTTTTTATCCAACCTGTATTGTGCTATTTTTACAAATAAATCACAGTTTTCAGAATTTTGTTTATGGGGATTCCCTGTTTATTAACGTATGTATGCATATTTAGAAGTGAAATAAAAAATGTTTAACATGTGTGTGTTTATTTGTTTTACGTTAAAATTATTTCTTGAGAAGCATCTGTTGGAAGTAATACATTAACAAACAGGTATTAAAATGATTGACAACTTTAAAGTTGTTGTGCGCCTGCATATAACATGTGTATACTTAGTTTGTATTGCGGTTGGTAACATTGAGTTTATGGTTATTTTTAGCGTTAAGTAAAAGAGTTAAGTCAACATAATTTATAATATGATATAAAAATGTAGGCACATTATATCTCATTGTAGATTTGTTTATAAAACAAATATATGTAGTGTAAAGAAAAATATATATAAAATATAAAAATATATGTACTGTAGAAAAATTCTTGGGTTGCAAGAATTTTTTAATTTTGTAACACTGTGTTATAATATTTATTAGATATTTATAAAATTCTATAAAAGAAAATAACATTTAATACGAGTCAAGGAAGTTCAAAAAATCAACAATTATTTTTATTTGCATAAAATGATTTGCAGTCTATGTCTCTTATTCTAATGAGCTAAATACATGTATAAATTTTCACATACTTTCAACCACAAGTATATATTATTATTTACTTTTATTTTCAATATTTATCATAACTTACACAGAAAAAAAAATATGACAGTACATTTTTCAATTAACACATTTTGTCTCATTTTGCATCAAAATTTAGTTTAAAAAAGAAGATTTAAAAAAAGATGTTATTTCATATTTAAATTTATTATGCCATCTGTTTGTTTGATTTAATAAATTTTTTAATTGGATCAATTTTTTATTTATAATTTTTTATCAATCATTTTAGTTACTGTTATAATCATTTTGGTGAGAAGTATAAATAAAAAATGTTTTTATTGAATAAATTAATTAATAATATATTTGTTGTTTGGTAACTTTTTTCTGTGTATATTTTTTAATTAACACAATTGTTTAATTTTGCATCAAATTAGGAATATGTGGTCTATAGTTAATAAGAATCCATAAGAAGGGACTTTGTGGTACTTTTTTGTTATTTTAATAGTACCTTTTAATTTTCTATAATTATGAACTTAATGATAATTCATAAGAAGGGACTTTGTGGTACTTTTTTGTTATTTTGA
This sequence comes from Phormia regina, assembly GCA_001735545.1. Classification (NCBI taxonomy): domain Eukaryota; kingdom Metazoa; phylum Arthropoda; class Insecta; order Diptera; family Calliphoridae; genus Phormia; species Phormia regina. The sequence continues at coordinate 6,134 of MINK01002951.1, forward strand.
TGGTACTTTTTGAATTTTCTAAAATTCTGAACCTAGAAACATGAAATTAGGGTAATATTTAACATAGAAACATGAAATTAAATATACATGGTCCTTATGGCAAAAAACTCACAGGATCGGTTATTATTAGTGTACTTTTTTGTTCTTCTAATTGTACTTTTTGATTATATTATAATTAAGAATCTAGAAAGATGAAATGTATGATATGGAGTCCTAAATGAATGTGAATCCATAAGAGGAGATTTTAAGGCTCCTTTTTTTTCTGATGATACTTTTTGAATTTTTTACAATTTTTAATTTAGATATATGGTCCTATATATAGGGGACATTTTGGTTTTCATTCATATGATGGTTTATTATATTTTTAAAGAATTTAGAAGTAAGTGATTCCATGTCAAAACGGATTCCATGTCATGTTGAAACATCTTATACTGTAGAAGAATTTTTCATAAAAAATTAATTTTAATTTATATTATTATTCAATAAAACCCGCGCAATGCTGGGTTAATCAGCTCGTTTAATAATGAAGTACAGTGGTAAGCAAAGAAAATCCTCCACCAAATATGAATAGTAGTACTTTATGCATTTTTAATGAGTTCAACACGAATTTGCGTTCAGTTTTTTTCCATTTACATTTCCTCATAACTCAGGAACGGTATGTACGAAGATATGATATGACATCTTAAAGTCACATAATTTTTTTTAATGTGCTCAATAGTTTTGAAGTTATTTTGAAATGAGTGAACAAAAAATTAATTTTCATGTAAAATTTTCCTTTTTTTTTTACTAAAATTTCTTTTAATAAATGGACACATCAAAAATGTTTATCATCCTTACGTTAAAGCTGGTAATGCTGCGAATAAAATAACAGAGTTAAATAAAAAAAAATAACCATGTTTGATAAAATTGAGTAGAAATACAGCGCACAGTGTGGCATAATCGAGGGGTGTATAATGTTATTTTTTTAAAGGGACACAGCAAACCCCTCACGTGTATGTAGCATGTTTTTTGATAGCTCTTATCAACCCTGCAACATTAAAAAAAATATTTGAAATCGGACGAGAAACAAAATTTTGGCAAGCGATTAAAATTTTTTGATGTCAAAGGTACCTAAATTTGAGACCTGAGGGGTTTGTGTCCCCTTTCCAAACTTAATATCGTACCCTCCTCTACTACACCTGTACCAAATTACAATCCAACCGGCCGATCAGAAGTTACAGGTTTATTTCTAAAAAATTCCGATTCTGCCCCACTGGGCAGTGGTGGGCAAAAAGAAGCAGACATTTTTTTATTTTTTCTTGAAACAAAAATTGGTGGAAAACAAGAATCTGCTTTAACTTTTTTCTATCACGTACTGATTTTTTATGGACAGGACTAATATCGTCAGCTTATTCTGTGCTACTAATTACATAATAACTTCGGAAATATTAACTGGACAAAAAATGATATAAATTCAGCTTAAAAACAAGTTTAGTCGCTATATATTGGAGATTAATAAATCCTAATAGGACAAGCCGTTCTAAAATTATAAAAGTGTGATTGAGAGGGGATCATAGTAGTCATGCCCTTAAAAATATCAATAGTGATAGAAAAAAAGTAAAAGCTGATTCTTATTTAGCAGTTTCCACTTAACTCAATATCTTAACATAACCATGAATGCAACTAAGATTTGTGCATTAGTTTTTATGATATGTGGCTTTATTTTTTTTAATTTAGCATGCACCATTTTTTTTAGACACTTATTTCGCAAGATCTCCTGAACTAATGAGCGAATGATTTTTTAGTAGAACGACATAAAGCCAATTTAATTCCAAATATTTTGGTGTTTTATTTATAAATATATTCGAGTAATCGGATTATTTAGAACGCAATATTAGACACGACCATAAAAAATATCTCGATCTGATGAGAAAAAACTGAAATCAGATTCAAGTTTAGCATGTGGAATTCAATCTAATTTTTTATTAACTTATTTATTTTTATTTATTTATTTGAGGGAACACGAAAAAAATGTTGTCAACCAGTGTTATTAATAACCTGTTTTTGCGTCATTAATGGTGCTAATTAAAAAAAAAACAATCTGTTGAAAGAATTATATTTTATATGTAAATATTTTTAAGACATTAATATTCTACTAAGGGAAACCCTAAAGCTGTATTATCTCATGTTTTGCTACAAACTGTCTTAAATAAAGTTATATACATATTATAGGTATAATTACTTACATTCATTCTACCAAATAAACAATAAGAATTTTATAATAAAAAAAAAAAAAAAACATGATGTTTTGAATGCAATAATCACTAAAACAATATATTAAGTACAAACTTTTCATAAACATTTAGCAAAAAAAAAAAAAAAAACAAAATAATAATAATAATAATAATTATATTGCAATTTCTGTTTATTTTTTTATTAAATTCCAATGCCAGATTTTGTTCTATTATATTCACAAAAAATAAGATCCCACGTGCATCGTAGCTATAAAAACAATTGTATTTCCATTCATTGTAATTAAAACATTTCACTTTTGTTTTCGTGTTAAATCTGACAGACAACTTGTAAAGTAAAGATGATAAGATCATCATAATCACTAACTAGATGAAAAGTGATATTAAGAATAAAAACGTGGTAGACTGTATTTTATTTATTTTTTACTTTTTTTATTAAGATTAGATAGTTTAGGTCTCATATTTACCTTACATTTATCATTTCTACACACAATATTGTTTATGTTCAAAAATTGTCATTAGAAATGCAGAGAAAAACGAGAGCGGGCTTTATATTAGATTATACCGAATCTTTTATACCCTTTATCATGAACCTTTTGTAACTTCAAGAACGGGGTCTATATTCTACTAAGATCAATATTTTATACCTTTACCAACAAATAAAAATTTTGCCTTAATGTATGCTTTCAAACATTCGCAGTGTCTACCTTGCACGGTGGGGCCAAAAGCAAAATAAATGGTAATAAGTCTGGAACTTTCAAACCACTGAAACGATTTAGATGAAACTTAGAAAATCGATAGAGGAGAAGATAGGCTTTTAGACATTGTTGAATAGAGTCTGTAGCTATAGCACGGACGCCGCTACAATGGGCTAAATAAGTTATAACTTTTACAAATATTAACCAATTTTAAATATTTACATTACATTTCTGAATTCTCGTAAGCAAGACAAAGAAATATACTGTTTAAAATATATCACCTTGAAAAAATAAATTTCTCATTTTTGGCCTCAACTTTTTTGACATTTTGCCTTATAACTTTTAAAAGAAATACAATTAAAAAAATCTTTTTAAAAATATGGTTCTTTACAATATTCTAAATTTTGCTAATAAAAACATTTTTTTTTTATATCAATCCGATAACAGGAAAAAATTTCAAATTCAAAATTTTAAAACAGTTTTAAAAAAGTTTAATATTTTTTGACCTTTTTTGAAAGAGGGGACCCGAAGAAAACGCTCGAGTGTAATTTTGTAAAGTTCTGATGGACAGGTGTCTCAATACCAGTTGATATAAACACACTCACTATTTAACAGTTGAATCAATTTATAACACGCTGAGTAATTATTGTTGAAGACTATTAAACATAATATAACATAGATCAACGGTTCTCAAATGGGGGTACACGACCCACAAGGGTCCGTAAGCACATTCGTGTGGGATCGCGTAGAGATCTTGGAAAATAGGTACGGAAAATTACGATGTGACTGTGAAAACTTTTAATTAAAAATATCAATAGTTTACTTTATTTTAAGCAAATTTTGTAAAATTTATTATTAACGTTATAGTTTCCATGCCTTTTCGAATTTTAATCATAGAATAACACCATGTGGGACAAGATAGTTAAAATGTTCTAGAATGATGCAACTTCCCAATGCTAAGAGAAATTTGAAAATTATAAATATAAATTTTGCTTAAACGACTAAAACGACTAATTCAAAGGTCCTTTCAATGCCAGTGTAGAAAAATACCAGATTAATTTCAAAAGAGTTTAAATAAATCTGATGTTTAATATTTTTATTCTAAATCAGCAGTTTTGAAAGCATTTTAATTGGAATATAGCAATTTTCCTCCGAACTCCTAAAAGTATTCGAACAATTTTCATCAACATTCATACTTATTTGGAATTATCTTTTTCGCTCTTTTGTCCCTCAAAAAAAAAGTAACGATATTTTTTATCTGATGTTTAAACAGTGTGTTGCGCTTCCAAATCAAGTTCAAAAGTGGGTCGCAAAGCAAGACTTTGTGAGAACACCTGCCTTAGATGAACTTGGGGTCAATTCGAAAAATTATAAGATAAAAAAAAACATAATTTTATAAAAAATAATAAAAACTAACGGCCTAACTATAGAGGCAGAAAAGTCGACAATTATTTCAAGTGTTTTAACATAAAGCTTTTTTAAATAAAATTTTAAATTTTCATGTGGTCATAAAAATTAATATAATATTAAAGGAGAACTGTCTTCATTTACGAAATTGCTTATATTAAATAATGTTTTTTTTTTTTTGTAATAAAATTGACATTATAAAATGTCACACCTATATTCATGTCCTGTTATTATCTTTTTCTTTTGATTTACACTTGAATTAAGTAAAATGCTATAAATAATACTTGACCACAGTCTGAAAAATTAATGTGTTTTCAATTTATAATTCATTGTAAGACATTTAGGAAAAGTTATTTTACATTTATTTATGATAAAAGGGAAAACATTTGAGCTCTCCTTTCTTAAACATAAACAATAATTGTCAAAATTCCACTGAACTAAAGTATTATATACACAGGCATTAACTAATGTCCCTTTTATCATGTCTATCTCTCCGTTGCTTAAATTTTTTATTAAATTAGTCTAATTTTGTCAAGTGATGGGAGCAAAGTCATTTATCTATATATATATCGTTTATATATGTATGTACAACTACCACATTAAAACAAACGAAACGTCTAATGAGCACTTTTAGCTAAAGATGTCAGTCTGTCTGGTTGTAAAGTAAGGAGTGCGATCGAAAAAATCTTGTTAACTCAGTACTTCGGATATTTACGAAAAGTTATTGCTAATGCAGAGTTTAAAAAACATAAAGTGCAAAATGTTGAAGACTGGAACACTATACAAAATCTAGAAGCCAATAATAGGGCACAAAAATTAAAATCTTATTTCATACAACATATATTTTTCATGTTGTAAAATGATCAACGAAACGTATGTACTGACAGATCTTTTGCAGCTTCCTGGTCAAAAATTTTATGTTGATGATTCTCGAGGATATGTTGTAATAAGTTTAAAACCTTAAAGCATTTCCTAAAGAATTCCTGATTTGGCAAGATTTATGCAGTTGATGCAAAAGAAGCAAGTCATTTGTTAGAGTAGGCTGTGTAAATACTTCAAAGAATGTTTGGAAAAAATAATGGGTCTACATATTTTTGGTCCAATTTAGCATCATGTTACTACTTAAGAACGCCCTGGAGTGGTACCAAAACAATTACATAGTTTTTGTACCAAGAGAGGTCAATTCTCTAAATTATTTGAAGATAACAACAGTGAAGACATATTAAACTTTTATGAGAAGATGAATATTAAACTTTTATGAAGATTTTAAAAGAAAAAGGCAGACTGTTCCAAAAAAGTGGCTGAAAAAAATATCCAAATAGTGATTAGAAGAATAAAAATAATATTTTTCTATGATCTGTAGTGTATTATTAATTAAAAAAATAATAAAACAATAAAATCCCTATTATGAACCGTTTCCAAGTTTTTGAATTTTATGTATGTTAAGATTTCTTCGATCGCACTCCTTAAAAATTGCAATTTTGTACCTAGACCTCGTACAAATGTCATGACAAAATTTAAATTAAACTATCATAAATGTCTTAAATATTATATTATTTTATTGAATCTGAATATAAATAAATTTCGTATAAAAGTAAATCTGTCTAAAAATTTCCAAAAGATCGGTCAATAAATAAATAAATCTTAGCTGTAATATAAAAAACTTTTTCGAAAATAACTTCAAACATATCATAAAAGTTCTTTTAGAAAGTCAAAACATGATACAATAGTTTTAATATAATGACTATAAATTTTATGAAGATTACTTTATCATTTTCGTAAAAGGAAATCACAAAAAAAAATGTATTATGCAAAACAAGTGAGAGTGTAATCTTCGGCTTGACGGAATCACTGTTTAAATTTTAACAGTGACCATTTTTGAAAATAAATCTGTAAATTCTGATCGGTTGATTTGAATTTCGTGAAATTTATTATAAGCGTAGCAGAGGAATGCAAAACTTTAAGTTTGGAAGAGGTACACAAGAGACCCCACAAAGGCGAAACTAAGAGGGTTCTAAGAATGACATAAACAATTTTTAATAGCTTGCCAAATTTTTGCTTCTACCTTTTGGTGTACATTCGTCAAAACTGTTGGTGGTCCGATTTAACTTATCCAACAGAAACGTTGTTATCCGATACGAAGCTCTAATTATCTGTACATAAAGACTTCTCAGTGCTAATAGAACTCAAATAAAAATCAAAAAGAGATTTTGGTCGCCATTGTTAATTGAATTTTGATTTATTTTACATAAAAATCAATTAAACATATTAATTTTTAAGAGTTTCTTCAATTGCTATATAAATCTAAAGTAAAAGGAAAATGATTCTGCATCTATCACTTGACGAATTTACCACATGGGATGGGATTGTTTTGACGTTTTTGGTCACTTCACAAATTCAAAATAAAAATTAACTTAATATGAAGATAGTCAGGATTAAAAGGTCTTAGATATAAGCCAACATTACTAAAGAAATTTTATTGATATCGTAAACCGTTCTTAAGAAAAAAGTGGCAAATGCTCCACTGTCTACTCTATACACTATTTTTGATCTAAAATAAAATTTTCTTTAATAATATATAATTTTATACTTTTCTGAAAGCTATCTTCACAGAGCTATTGAGCCAAATAACTCAAGTGATCAAGGTACATACTGTCCCAAATTTGACCCATTTTATACTAAAATTTTGATTTTAGTCTATAATATCGTAATATACCAAAGCCCGAATCGGCAAACGGAATACAATTTTGGAATCTAAAATATATTGTTAGAAATTCTCAATAAAAATCAACGATACTTCGGATAAATGTGGATTTAATGGACAAAACGCGGACTATATCGGGATCGGAAAATATATGTTTTATGGGCCTTAAAGGTTTTTCTTTATATGTTATATACGTAATGACAAAATAAATATACCTCCATATTTTTAATGATCTGTAAACAAATTTAATAGATGAAATGGCATAGAAAATTAATTAGTTTCATAAAGATTATTGTAACACTTTCAAGATAATAATTAACTAAAGCAGATTTACCCCTATGACGAATACCGTCTTACCTATCCTATGTATTAATTTAATTAATTGTTACAATGTTACTACAGTTTGTAGATTCTGAATAACGTTATTTCGCAAAATAGATTAAACTTAAGTAATAATTCTTATTTAATTAGAATTAATTTATTTCTATTACATGATTAAATGCAATTCATTAAACGTTGAAGCCTGAATAATATCATATTTTAAAGAGATAAGAATTTTATTAAATTTTATAATATCGGCTAATATATTTAGATCTAAAACGTATTCGATCATTGTCAGTAACGTATATATAAAATGCTATTAAAACAAATTCTTTCTCCAAAATTGTATAAAAAGAATGGTAAGATTTTTATAGTTTTGATTAAACAGTGAAACACTGATTTTGCGGCATGGAATTTTTTATTAAATACCGATCGATCCTAATAAGTATTAAGCCTATAATCTACTTTTTTTTAATTCAATCTTACTCTATCGTTAAATCGCAATTTGTAAGATTAACTAGATGGCACTATATATTAAAGCATATCTCGAAAACGACTTGTCCAGTTTTATTTAAAAAATATCAAAATATTCTAATTAAAGTGTCTTTAGCTCATTTTTATATGGAAGTGGTAAATCTATATTTTTCTTTGCCTGATGGAACAGAATCGAAAAGTTTTGTAAATAAATCTGTAACTTCCCTAGAGTAAAGAGAACTGGAACAAAACTAGTCACATGACAGGTTCTTAGTGCTAGTGAACGGTTCCAGTTCCGGAACTTTATATGAGAAAAACCTGTTACTTGGTATTGTCATTGAAGGTGTCTTATTAGCCCCTTGCGACATGTCGCAGGATGGATAACAGTACTGGTCATAGAGAACAGGTTCAGGGTCGATTAATTTAACAAACATTTGATAAAAATTCCGTAATTATTAAATTTTTAAACATTTTGTTATTATTCTATTCATTAATTTTATGTTTTATTTTATAATTTTTCGTTAAAATCGATAGTACTGAGGAACTAGTTTATTAATACAATTGGCACAACTTTTCCGCACGGTTCTTATCAACTGATTGGATTTGCTTGAATTTATAATAAGCATAGCAGAAGAACGTACAATGTTAACTTTGGAAGGAGGATTCAACAGCCCCCTCAGGGGGAGAGCCCCTTAGCTCTCAAACTCAAAAAAGGGTACCCTTGACATGAAACATTTAAAAATTAAATTGAAACGAAATTTTACAAACAATATTGTGTAACTTTTAAACCGTTCAAAATATTTCTATAAAATTTCACACAATGATTTCCGAGGTGGTTTCCAATCGTTTTGTGGGAGCACAAGTATCTATCTGATCTATGGACAGAAAGATAGCCTCCGAAACTGTTCAACTCCTTTAGTTTTATCTTATATAATACCAGAGGTTTCCTATTTTGGAGGTCTTCTACTCTGCTCACAGAGCAGCTAGAAACTTGTTTTCCTACAGAAAAGAGTAGAAAATAACTCAGTAATAATTATGTGAAATTTCATTGAAATATTTTTATTCGTTCGAAAGTTAGACAAAATTATTTAAAAAAATATGTTGCAGCACACATTTACCATAGAAATTAAGGAAAATAAGCACATATCGCTGAAGGGTACTCAAGTTTTAGTTAGTTTCTAAAGGATCGGATGAAGTATATATACAAGTATTTTATATCGTTGGAAAGGTTATTACTTGGGAAATAATACTGTATAAATAAAAAAGTATTCAAACTAAATTTTTTTCTTAAATTCATCAAAAAACAAAAAATTTTTGTATTTAGTGATATTTAAAAAAAAAAAAATAAAATAATAATATTTGAATTTGTATGAAATCTATATTAATAAAGGTAGCATTCTGAAATTTTAGTATTATATAAAAATGAGTTTTCAAAAGAAGAGTATAAATAGATTTCCATTTTTTTTTTTTTTTTACAACGAAATACCCAAAATTCTTGTTTTGGGGAAACTTACTTCAAAAATTGACTTTTTTCAGTAAAATGGTCATCCTGTCATTATAAAAGGCGTTGCTTATTAAAAATTTTTTGTTTGTTTAGCCAACATATGGAGGAAACTTTCTAAGGTATTTTTATTTTAATATCAGCTTTAACATCTTTGTGCTCCACAAAAAACTAAAAACACAAAAATTAAAATTAACGAAATTCTAATTGGACTAACTGCCATCGGATTTATTGTACATGTATTTGTATTAAGTTCTCTTTTAGAAATATAAAAAATATGGTTCAGAGGAAAATAATGAATTTGAAAGTGAAAAAATATTATCGCCTTTTTGAAAGAAATCACAAAAAATCACAACTTTTTTTCTAATTCAAAATAATATAACTTTTTATCAAAACCACATAGGTATAAGATCCTTGCACAAAAAAGTTTTAGAATTTTGTATAAAATATAGAGAATATTTTGGAAAAATTTTAGGACACAAAGTTAAAGTTAAAAACTAAAAAAGAACTCCCAAAAAATGAGTCAAAATTTTACTTTTTTCCAAATATCTCTAAAAATAAAAGAGATAACCCACATATGTAAGCGTATTTTTTTGTAAAGAATTTGTGTGCAATTTTTTTTCAATCAAATCATAAATGAAATATTGGATATTTTTTTCATACTCGAGGTGACCAGCTTTGGAGGTCCACCTCTACAAGTAAAAGAGATAAGCCACACATGTAAGCGTATTTTTTGAAGATAATTATAAGGACTATCTAAATTTTTTTCAATCAAATCATAAACGAAATTTTGGCGATTTTTAAAAAATGTCATACCCGAGGTGACTAACTTTGGAGGTTCTCCCTTCATTCCCCAAACCCGCTACGAAGCTACACTCTCTCACAGCAATTTCCAAACTCCTCAGCATTGACCATGTAAAATTTCATTCAAATCCATCCAGACGTTCTAACGTTAAACAATTATTTCCAAAAGTTTGCGTTTTGGGACCACGATATGTTTTAATTTTATTTTTTTTTTACCATTTATTAATACCGTATTCCGCATTGACTGAGAAAATCTATTATTAATTTTTTAACCCTAATATAATAAATCATAAAATTTAAAATTATTTCGAAACCTTTACCTTTACACAAGTCTTTCTAAATATGCACTAGAATATTTTAATCAAATTTTAATAAGCCCCTATATATTAATTATAATAAAAATAAAAAAACATAAAAAAAAACTGAAATCTGATAAACCATTTAGAGTATATCTTTCATATCGTCATAACATCTCTTATCTGTACTAGTAATTTTAAACCAATACCCTTACAATCACAACTAACATCAGCTCTAGCAACAGTTAACATTTATTATAACTCAAATTCGCACACTCATACAAAGCACCATCCTAACGCCCACCATAACCCCCTATCTGTTAAATAAAGAAAAATAAAACAACAACAACAAAATATATGAATTGTTTATACTTTTAAAATGACTGTTATAAAATCGACAACTAGAACTTAAGTTATGATCATAAACCAAACAAAGTAAATAAATTATAAAGAAACAAAAAAAAGTGAAATAAAACATCTTATCGTTTATTCTTTTAAAAGATTACAGTACTAAATACTCATACAACAATACAACTGACTACTTATACTCACCTAGAGGGAACGTGAACGCTGAAGGGAAATTGTTTGTTTGGCTGTCGAATGAAAATTGTCTATGGCTGGTCTATAACAGTTGGCTGAAAACGCTCTGCAGTGTAACATGAAACAAGTGTAAAAAGAAATAATATTTAAAAAAATAAAAATAAAATAAAAAATAATCAAATGAAAAAAAATACACAGATGTCTTGGATGTAAAAGCTCTAGTTGCAACTGGAACGTTGATATATAAAATTTTCATATTGGACCCTTAAATTTATTTCTAAGTAAAAAAGAAAAAAAAAAAGCAGCAGTTTGAAAAATGGTTAAAATAAATAAACGTTTGTTGCCCATAAAGGCTCATTATTTCTTTTTTATGGCGGGTAAGTTTTTTTTTAATGTTTTAAATTCAAATCAAATAATTTAAAAAAATTTTCACAGCTATGGGTCCCATATTACCCCAGTTATCTGTATGGGGTAAACAAATTGGCATAGCTCCCGAAGTAATGGGTTATATTACTTCCATTTTGCCTGTAATGTATGTTATAGCAAAACCTTTGTTTGGTTTTGTAGCTGATTATTTTACGGTAAATAATTTATTTTATTTCAAAATTTTTGTTTTTTATTAATTTAGTATTTTATTAATTAATTTTTAATTGTTTGTTTTTGTTTTAGCATTTTCGTAAATTAATTTTTATTGGCCTTATTATGGCCATGACATTGGCCTATGCTGCTTTTTATTTTGTACCACAACCTCAATCGCCTTCTATACCTTTAGATGAAGTATGGAATGTTACTTTAAATTTGAAGGAGTTACCTGTATGTAATAAAGAGGTAAGTGTTGTAATTAAGTATAAGTAAAATTATAGCCTTTCAAGTTTTAAAATTCCTTAGAAAGTTACTTAAACCAAAATTGAAAAGGTTCACACAAAGCAACTTATTTCACACAATTATAAGTTCGTGTATAAAGGAGAAGCTTTTACATTATCTTTACCTCGCATTTTACATTCTCTTTACCTCGCAAGCACTCTAGAAAATCAGAATTGTAGGTATAAAAATTGCTGTGTGTGAACCCCGAATTATTAGTGTATTAGGCGCAGTGGACCATATATTACCTTATATCATATTGCAATAGCTTTTCCGGAGATAGGTTTTATGGTGTATTATGTGTTTATGAAAATATTATAACCCATAGAAAAAATCACCCTACCGCCACCTTAGAGTATAGCGTTCGATACAGAATCACTTTCTGAGTCAACTTAACCATGTCTGTACGTCCGTCTGGTTGGCTGGCTGGCTGTCCATGTAAACTTTGTGCGCAAAGTACAGGCCGCAATTTTAAAGATAATTTGGTTTGAATTTGGTACATACGATTTTTTTGCCTAGGGACGAAGCCTGTTAAAATTTGAATTTATTTCATCTGGCCCCAATACAAATGTCCTCCCCGAATAGAGTTTTAATGCTCACAAATACCTAATAGCTTCCGTATGAAGCTCTCTTTGGAAAATCAATTTAACGTGTATAAATTCCATAAAAATGTTAATATTGGACATAAATAACAGTTTTATGAGAATAAATGATAGTACACAATTTTATAAAGATCGCTCCATAAATGACCGTAGCTCCCATATAAGACCCAATTACGGGAATCATCCAAAAGTGCATAAATACATGTGAATCTTAGTACCGATGTAATATTCTGTATTAGTAATTATTGTTTTTCACTTAGTAAAACAACCATAGGCAATTGTGCAGGGTATCATATAGTCGGGCATGACCGAATATAGCTTTTTCTTATTGTTTTACTCTTAGTAAAATAACCATAGGCAACTTTGTAGGGTATCATATAGTCGAGCATGACCGAATATACCTTTTTCTTTCGTTATATGTAAGAAATTTCCCATAGTGATTAAAACTTTTAAACTTGTAAAAATGTCCCTTTGTTTTTCGTTTATAAACGTTTATAAAGACCACCGATAACTGGCATATATAAAATATATATCAAACAATAGAAAATTCTTTCGAGAATTTTAGTATTAAAGTTCAGTAAAACCGGTTTATGAACAGCGAAGATATGCTTCTAAAAATCGGGTTTTTAGCACGATTTTCGAATTTCTGAATGCCTCTGTTTATGCTAGGGATCTTGTTTTTACAAATAAGTTTAGGAAACTTTTTTCTGAATTGTTCTTGTGAAATTAAAATTAAATGGTTCATATAGAAATATCGAGTAAAACATATTTTTTAATTTTTTAAAGTATTTTTTTTTTTTTTGTTATACATATTTTTATATAGANNACTTAAATGGTTCATGTATATAGAAATATGGAGCAAAACAAATTTTTAATTTTTTAAACTATCTTTTTTGTTATACATATTTTTATATAGATTTATAAAATTTCCATTTTTTGAATGAATCAAAATTGTTTATAAACAACCGAGTTATAAGTCAAAAACTAAAACAAAATATTTATTAACTAAATATATACACAAACATGTATATTAGAGTGTGACGAGAATAGCGTTTTTCGAGATTTGGATGTAGGAACACCTCTCAAACAATGCGTACAAATTAGCTAAATATTTGAAAAATATTTAAAAAATTTTTAAAATTGGTCTTCAGTTTCATACCAGCGATTTTGGGTCCCATATATTTTGGTAAAAAATTTAGATTTTTTAATCGCAATGGATATCAAAAAATTGTTAATTTTACGCTGAT
>MINK01002953.1:1913-21498 GCA_001735545.1 Phormia regina
GTAGTGTTACACTAACAAAATACAAGGAATTGTTGTTTTTGTAGATGTGCGAGTACTTTGTTATTATACTATGATAGCAATATAAAGTCCAAATTACAACAAAAATTATCATCTGTTCACTGTCAGAATAAAATGTTGCTGCCATTATAATTACATTGAAGACTATGCTGGGACAATCTTGCTTTATTCTACTTGTGTATTTGTGTTTCCCATTTATTTGCTCGCTCTCAATCTTAGAACAGCGCAGTGAATTTAGAAACAGTGCTAAATAAAGCAGTACTACAAACTGCTGCTGACCAAATGTAACTAAAATAGCGTCTCCACAAGTGATTTTATACCACGTGTAGACTAAAATATTAGTATTATATAAGAGATATTATAAGACAGTTGTGATAAGATTTCTTTACACAACTATCTTATAAGATTTACTGTCCAAAAAATTCACGTATACAAGTATGTTTGTGTATTTTGAAAAGTACTTAAAAGCAATGTTTCTTTTATAAAACTCTTTTATTTTAATGGTTATTCTTCATTAAAAAAAAAATAATTTCATTAAAATTGTGTTAACAAATTTCGAATTTCTTAAATTAAAAGTACATGATTACTCTGGGACTGCTTGAAAATAATGAAATCTTATAAGATTCGTTAAAATACGTTTACGCCTTGTGTAAGATGTAATATAATATAAACAAAATGGTTACTCTCAAATTTGACACTCTCTGTTAGTGTTATCTCACATATTATGTCTTTGTGTAGACGATTGTTTATGGAAATTTACATACAAAAAGTCTATAAACCTTTATCAAGAATACATTATTTTTTTGTGAATACGCGGTTAGACATTTTTGTGATCACAATTGTCAAATTCTATCTATCTCTTTAAAATATTACCCCTGGTCTACACGTAGATATTTTCTATTTACAATTGTCAATAAAGGTTTAAGCACAAAGCTGAGCAATAATGTTTAACATAGGCTGTCTAATTTATTGTTCTTTTTTTCAATTAATTTTTAAAGAAATCAAAGATGGAAAATTAATTAATTTTGGTTTAAAAAGACAAAAAATAAAAACAGAGAAATAAAAATAAGAAGAGTATTAATAAAATAAAAGTTCTCATGTACGTTTTCTCCAGCTAACAACGTAAAGTTGAAAATAAAAGTATATTCGTGGAGATGTAGTGTAACGTCCTGAAAAATTTATTTTCGTTTGAGGATAATCATATAATAACGCTGCTATATTATTTCAGTGTTATTATAAATTGGGCCATACATGATAAGAATTTAACGTTTGTTATAGGACTCGTGTAGACCTTACGTTATATAGAAGTAAGTGTCAAATTTCCTCCTTGAGAGAATTATTTCACGTGTATACTCAAATATTCGTATGATCACGTCCAGTCTATACTAGACAATTGTTTTTTTTAGGAATTTAAATGTTTAAATGGAGTAGTATTTAGCGTCTTTATGATGGTGGGTATAAAAATTAACTACAATAATCGTCTAAATTACGTAAATTATAAAGTCGTAAATTAATATATTATTTTAGTGGAATAAAAGCAGTTTATGAAAATTAGCCATTTGGGTATAAGGTTCGACTATACATTTTCCACAAGGAATTTTACATAAATAAATATGTTCCCATATGTTCAATATTATTACAAAAGAGTCGGAAATAGAATTTTTAAGAAAGTCATGCGTTTTGAGATTTTAATGTCTCGCAACTAAAATTTTGTTCTGTTTGTAATGAAAATGTTAATACAATCACTTCTATACATACCTTCTATTTCGGAACTAATTAAAGGGAAACAAGATTTAGTGCAGATATATTTTAAAAAGAAAGCAAAGGCATCCTTTGAGGAATTATTATAGAGAGCAAAATGGAAAGTGTTTAAGAAAAAACATAAAAGTTATAGTTGTTTTGTTATTTTTCTTATGTTATATTGTATGTATATCGTATGTATTACTCATTTTTAATTTATTTATTTTTTTAATGATTAAATATTCCAAATTAATATATTAATTTTCGTTGACAATGTCATGACAATATTGTAAATAAATTAAATATAGTAGCTTAACTATGTTTTGATAAAAACTTATCACCAAAAAAATATACACTTTCAAAATATATTAATCTTAAATTTCAATATTAAAAGTAACATAAATCAATGGCAAAACAAACGGAAATGTTAATGAAAAACTAACTTAGTAAATTTCTACTGTTTAGTATAAACTTCATATAACAATTTAAAACAAAGAAAAAATAGCTATGAAGCATAGATGAAAGAAGCATTATATATGCACGTGACTTTCAAGGGAGAAGGTTGCTGAGGGGTGGCGTGTTTTGTTTTGGTAGTATATGGAATTTTATAGTAAACATAGTTCAAAGAAACAATAACAATAAAAAATGTTCTAAGAATATTAAAACAAAAGAAAAAACATGATGGCACAACACATGTAGGTCTTGGAATATGTGGATGTGGTGACTAATAGGGAGTCTGCGCATTTGCCAGGCAATTAAAATTCCAACAAGTAAGAGACCAATTATTATATATTTGAATTAGGAGAATTTTGTGTACGCTGCAGTTCACATTCAACAATGAATGTATTTGCAATCATGGACTGAAAGATTCAATATGTAAAAATATGAGTTTAAAAAGGGTTTAATGCGTTCTTAATGTCTGAAAAATGTTACCAGTCGTATACGTTAAGCAATTTATTTTTATTTATTTATTTATTTTTTTATCAAGGCAAACGTCATAATTTAATCAGGTCAAAAATTTGCCTAGTGTAGACTGTTATTACGTTTATATACACCATTTACTCGCAATTAAAAATATTGCGATATGAAAATTTTGCAAAAATAATTGTGATTATTGAAGCTATATGGCAGCTTTTACCAAACATTATCAAGACAAAGTTGTCAGAGTTCGAGGGCTCATAATTTTCTTTTACTAGTAGTCTTCACGTAACATAAAATATTTAACTTTAACACTAACATCATGATAATGATAAATGTAGATCGAAAAAATTAACATTAACATTAAATTGAACGATCTACATTTATCAGTAACATGATGTTAGTGTTAAAGTTAAATATTTTATATTACGTGAAGACTACTAGTTAACGCTGCAATAATACTGACAAATTCAGTACACATTAGACAACTCTTTTTTACGATAATTGTTTGAAGTTTGCCTTGATAAAAATTTGTCTAATGTAGACTCAAAGTAAATAGTGAATTATTTATTTGCAAAATATACGCGCGTAAACGCAATATGTATATTTCACTATTATAGCAGCGATAAAAGAAAATTGTCAGTCTTCAAAATCTAACAACTTTATCCTGAAGTTGCATGATAAAAGAAACCATTTTAATTGTGGTTGGTACTACAACTACTAATCATAGAAAAATTTTTCCCTACAAAAAATCCTTACACGTTTTAATACCAAATGCCTAAAAAATGTTTAAAACTTAACAATATAAATTCATAGGAATAAAGATTTCCATACGACATTAATTTAGAGACAAAAATACATATATGCAGGGATTTTTTCCTACTTCTGACAACACTGCTACATACAAACTAACCAGTTCCTTGTTCGCACAAGAACAAAACGTAGGCGTGAGTCTCACTTGAATACTTTAACATTCAGCCTGGTGTAGACTGCAATAAAAATTAACTTTTTCATCAATAGTTGATAGAATAATAAAAAAAAAACATTTTTAATTGAGCAATAAGTTTTTGTTATAACATTTAACTTCACATTGCCAGAACATTTAATCTAAATTATTTGAATTAAATCGCTAAAGATAAATTTCTCCCAACTTTCCAATATCCTTCCATATGCTGCAAACAAACTTTGCACATTTAAATGTCTTCCCTTAATTGTGTAGGGTACAAAAATCATTAAAACGCAAAACTACCAAGAATTATTGTTGCAACATTTTATGAAATTATAATATATATAAGTATGTACATAACCAGACAGTTTATACTTTATTCGAGAACAATTTTTAGATTGTTCTGAAATAACACTTTTTGCATATTGTTCAAAACTATATAGTTAATGAGTTTTCTTTCAGCGCTTTAAACTTACCTTTCTTTTAACGTATTAAAATTTTTACTATTTATTGATTTGTTTCTTTTTTCTTTCACCAAAACAAAACAAAAATAATTTAAAGTTTTTGATTCCAATTATAGGAACCGTTATAATAAAACAAAATTAATATTAAATTTTGCACGAACATATTTCTTAATAAGTCCATGGTCAATAAGTATCTGAAGACCCCGAAAAAACAATAGACAAATGAATTTTACACGCACTTTAACAAACTTTCACGGACAAAGCAAAGTTTTGTCTGTATTACGAAACACTTCTCTTTTAATTTTACATTTAATTATTTTTTCTTTTTGTTGGTATAATAAGAAAATTTCCAAAAAAAAAAAATTAATTGAAAAAAAATATTGAAATTTTGCAAAAAAAAATTAACTGAAAAAACTGTTTTTAGTTGTTTTTTTTAGTTGGAAAAATTAAACACAAAAAATATTTATAAACAAGAAGTTTTTATAAATATTTTAATTTGTTGGAAAATTTTCATCCGTTGGTTGGCTTTTTTGTTCTTCTTATGTCTCGGAGGTATAACACTTTAATAAACGATGTTCAAACTGCATTTGATGAACTTTTTATTCTCTTCCTCTAGTACTACTTCTGTCTCTGCTTCTTTGTGTTTTTTCTTTGGGGAAATTTTAACAAGTCAGACACGTCCGCCAGAGTGCGGCGTCCGGTGGTTGAAAGGAAACTAATATGAAAAAAATCCATCTATTCCATGTTGGAAATGTCAACGCATTTACACGTACACATGGTGGAATATTTGCAAAATTGGCAACATATTTTGAAAAGATATGAGTCATACATAGTGATGCCAGACAAGGAATTTAGTTGTTAAATCTACTATTTAAAGGAAATGATACGCCACTGGTCAAAATTGTAATAGCATGGATTGTTATTTACATAAGATAAATATATTGTACTACTGATGTCATAACATAATATTTGCATCATGTTAAAAGAAAATGAAGAAAATGGTTGCTCCATCGAGATGACGCATAGTGTGAAACTGGAGTAAGAGGTGGTTCACACTAGGCGATATACGGTGATGACATTGCTGCTGTCGCCATTATCTAATTGTTTAATTTTTTGTATTTCTTGGTACTATTTACTTCCCTTCAATTTTTGAAATGTTTTCGTTCCTTCTAAATTTTCTAAATTGTATTCCTTTACAATAATGTTTTCACTGCATTTCATACAAAATGTCATTATTTCTAAAAATAAATATCTTATTTTATATATTTTTGGTTAAATCGTGGAATTTAATACAAGCCGCCTCGATATATTCCAATTACCACCGTTCTGCGAATATAGCTAATAGAAATATTAACGATTATTGGGATAATTTTGAACCCAATCAAAAAAGAGACACAAATGAACCAACATATAATGAAGAATACTATCCGCAGAAGTGTAAACCCACAACATATTTAACAACTACTGAATTTTCCGCCACGACAACAACCACCTCTACTTGTAAATCGAATACTTTAGAAACTTCTGAAACATCTACTGCAGAAGCTCAAGATGTTATAGACCATATTATACGTATCCTTAAATCTATGAAAGGACATGCTATAGCATTAATTAGGAATATGAATGAATTAGAAATGAATATATTATCCTCATCTCCACCTTCTAATCTGGAGGCTTTATGTAAGAATTCTACAATTGCATTAAGTGAATCTATGAACGGTATGGAAAAAATTGTCTATCCAGACGTGTTATATCAAAAATCGGATAACGTTTTTAGTGATTGGTCGAGGCCTATAAAACCAGATTCTATACCGGAAGTTATGCAAACGAATGATTTTGTTGCTGAAGCTCAACAAGCTGTAAAATCGTGGAAGCAACAAATTGAAATTTGTAAACATATTTTAGATAATGCTGTACATATGGCTCTACAAAGAGAAAATTTAATAAGTGATGTCATACCAAATTCTATTTCAATTAAGAATTTGAAAACCGAACAGAACAATAATTATCCATCTTTCTCCTTAAACAACAATTTAAAGGCTTCGGAAATTGGTTTGCAGGAAGAA
This sequence comes from Phormia regina, assembly GCA_001735545.1. Taxonomy (NCBI): domain Eukaryota; kingdom Metazoa; phylum Arthropoda; class Insecta; order Diptera; family Calliphoridae; genus Phormia; species Phormia regina. The sequence continues at coordinate 8,066 of MINK01002953.1, forward strand.
AAAGAAAAATTGTATCCTTCTTCAAAAGGCTTCGAACAACAGTCCAGAGATTTGGAAACTGAAGAGGAAAGATTACATCGCAGAAATAAAAAACATAAATATCAAAGTCTTTACGATGCTTTTCGAAAGAAGGAAGAAGACTATTAATAATCTTATAAGAAATATATATTTTTAAATGTTTAATTTATTATTACACAATTTATATTTTAATAATAAATTCCATTCATTCAATATTTTAAGTCTTTAATAACGGTCATATTTAAAAATAAAATTGAACAACTTTTTTAAAAGTAATGTTTATCTCACCACACTAAAGAGTTGCCATTTTCTTTAAAGTGTTGCCAGTAGAGACAAAAATTAATAAGTCTTTAACTCTGCGTCTCCACGAAGAAATTATTATTTGCTAACACATAGTATAATTACAAAGTACTCGCACATCTACAAAAACAACAATTCCTTGTATTTTGTTAGTGTAAAACTACCGAGCACAATGTCAAAAAAAGAGAGGAAGACTAAAATACTCATGAAAAAATTTTACATGGGAATACAAAAACAATTTTACAGTAATGCGAGGTGTATCAATGAAAAAACTGTAAAACAGCTGTTCTTACGAGTATACTTTCTAATTATACTATGTTGCTAACATAAGAAATAAAATCGGTTGAATAACGGAAACAAATTTTTATTTCCAACTTTATGTTAAAGGGTGGAGAAAACGTACATGAGAAATTTTAATATTATTTTGTCTGATTTTTTAACGAAAATGTAATTTTTTTCAAGCTTCTATTTTTTATTTTTCTTTTTCGAACACAATAATTGTTTGTTTTGTTAAAAAAAAAAAAAATAAAAAAAATAATTCTACATGAGAGATTTTTCTATCACAACAAGTAACAAAACGGCAGCAGATTTAATGCAATTTTTATTTATTTCATCATATATAGCAACATGTAGATAAAATTTTATCATAATAAGTCACTTTTTTATGGTTTTAGTCGAAGAATGTTGTCAAATTGCTTTTTAAGTTATAACTTATTTTGTGTTCTTTTTGCTCCAAATGACTATTTTATTAAGATTTCCACGAAGAATTGTGATTTTCTTAAAAAAGAAATAAATGTCAGCAAAATTCAACAAAATGACGTTTGATATAAAAAAAAGAGTAATTGTTAATAATTATATATTATATATTTAATAACTTCTACTCTGATCAAAAAGTACTGATACGAAATATGTAAAGAAGATTTCTGAAAAATTATTATAATTCTTGACCAGCTCCAATTTTGAACAAATTTGACAGTTTAATATTATGTTATGAGTTTTTTCTTTTGGTCTGTTTAGAATGTGTATCAAACGGTAGCAAAGTTCGGTGAAAAAATTGGGTTTTGTTTTGCAAAACCAAAACATTTTTTAAGATAAATATTGACAAATACGTTAACAAAATTTCACAAAACTTTTATAAAATTTTATATTTTTTAAAAAATTATTTGTTTTTACCACACTAAGTACCACCACCTCCTAAAAAAATTTTAAAACAGCTGTTCTTACGAGTATACTTTCTAATTATACAATGATTATTGGCTTAAGGTAGGTTTAACTGATGAACGTAAAATATCTTAAAAGTTAAGGCTAAAAGTCTCAATATAATTTATGTGGAAAGAATGCTATTTAGGTTAAAATTTTGTGTTGTTCACAATTTGTTTCCACATATTTTTTATACTCTCTCACCCTGATATGTTATAATAATTCACCACTCAGGGTTGTATTATCATCTCCAACTTTTCGTTGTCGTATGGGGTTTCTCTCCACCAACAACCACTATTTCACCACGAAACAGCTGGGTCATCAGCAAAAAAGTTCATTTACGTGTAAAAGAATTTGTGGCATTGTAAAAATAATTTGTATATTTTTTTTTTTCAAAAGAAAAAAATCCCCTTGCTGAAAAGAATTATCAGTTATAAACTGTATGTAAACAAATCCTATGTTTACAATTATTTACTTACACTGACCAAAACGGGTGTGCAGGTCAAGTTTGATTCATTTTTGTGAAAGTTTTCTCTGCAATAAAAAAGTTCAATAATCTAGGGAAAGTGCAAAAAAAAAAAACGAACCAAAAAATAATTTACTGTTTTCAATTGAGAAAAAAGACAAGCAGAAGCTGAGACAAATTATTAATGTGAGTAAGATTGATAAATTATAACTATATATTTGTTTAATTAATTAGAACTATTCAACAAGTTGCCTTGTGCTATCAAATTAGAAAAATGTCAAGGAATTTTCTTAATTAAAAAAAATTTCATTCTTATTGGACGATGGTGACTGGTTGGTTGGTTTTTTTCATCAGAAAGAAGTAGGTAGAAAGTGTCATTGTAATAAATGTACATTCATACATACAAAATATATGTCTTTAAAGAAATATTTATGCAAGTATTTAATGGTGTATGTGTGTATGTGTTTCATTCCATACACTAGTCTTACTACATAAGTACGCCCAAATTGCAGTTCATACAAATAAACAGAAAAAAGAAAGGCCAGTCATTTATTCATTTTTTTTATATTATTAAAGTGTGTACTAAGTATGTGATGCACATAAATGATTTCATTTTATTTGTATGTACATATTTATTTTAAAAAGCAAAAATTATTCTGGAAATTGTGATGTTTGGCATATTAATTGTCGACAATTATTTAAATGTATAGTGTGTACTTCTCTTTTAATGTATTAAAAAATGACCTTGATCCATATTATTCTTTTGATTGTCTTGTTTTTAATGTGCTATGACCCATATGTATGTATGTGTATACTTATCAACATTAATTCTATGGGGAACTAACTAAAACATGGATTTTTTAAAACATAACCTACCTTACTGAGAAGACTATTAAAATCTCTTGATGACATTATTAAGCAAGTTTTATTTTGTGAAGGATGAAATACCAACAGGTGCCATGATTTTTTAAAGTTGTTGGGCATTAGAACTACCCAGCAAAAAATAATAGATAATTGAGTTTAATGTTAGATATTTTTGGATTTAGTTAGAGTGTCTTTAATGATGTTTGTCATTAAAAAAAGATATTTTAATATACATTTGTTTTTATTTGTAAAAATTTTATATGGGAAAAACTACAAATCTTTTTGATTTTTTTACTTGGCACATAAAGTCTTAAAAATTTTGGAAATTCAGAAGTTTTCTAGCCTCTCCGTCCATTGGATCTTAAAGCCAAAAAAAAACGATTTTCTGAAAGAAGTGATGTATTTTTTAATTCGTTTAACATTTAAAGGGAGAAAAATTTTTTATTCACGAGGGCACATTAAACAGTAAGATCGCAAATATTTATAATATTATGTTGTTTTTTCAATGCCCTGAGGATTGGTCACTAATACAAGACTTAAATTTTGAAGAAAAAATATTGATTATGAAAATTATAAAAAAAATCAGTTTCATTTCAATCACATTTTTACTTATAGTGTTACTAATATATAATATTATTAGCCATTCTGCTTAAAGTAAAACTATGTTTGCAATTATATCATTAATTCGTTTTTTTCAGTTTTTGCCCTTATAGTGAAAATGATCGTATTTTTTATTTTATTTTAAAATTTGCAGGTGTAAATAAAAAATTACAAACATAATATTTGCAAATTTTAAATAAAAACTATAGAATAGATAAAAATTAAATTTAAAATAATTTACATATAGAAAATATGCACGTTCTTTTAAATGAATATAACAAAAGCAACACAGATAATATATACTAATAGATAATAAATACATTGTACATATGACTATTCTATAAAATATGCCGGGCAATGAAGATAAGCTGCTATTGAAAAGAACTCACTTATCATTATGGTATAATTTAATTATTTTGATTTAAGAAATTAAATTTCCTTATTTATTTTATACATTTTTAAATACCCCAAGAGTTTGTACGGCACTAAGTTACAAATATATTTTCATATAATGATCAAAAAGTGCCAAATAATTGAAATTTTAAAATAAAATTTTTGATTTTCTTCTTACAGTTGTTCCGCAGTTGTAAAGTAAATCAAATTAAAATGACATTATAATTAAAATTAGTTATTCCTTATATTATTTAAAATTGAAACTGAATTGTCTTCGGATTTTTTTAAAATAAGCAGATATGGAGATGACTATTTTAACTTTTATATTTCTAAACTTTGTGTAAACTCGTAAAGAAATAAATGTGAAGAAGAATGTTATTATGTCCTCTTTAAATCCCATCATGGCAACTTCTACAGTAGTCATTGGAATTGAGTCCTAAACGACTCGCATGCCTACCGAACCTACAGTGGCCAGTCAGCAACTTGATCATATTTCTGAGTCGCTTTCTGTCTAGACTCAATAGGAATAGAGTTCTCCAAATTTGGCCTTAAAATTCTAGAGACTGAGTAGGCATTTTCCTGTGACCACAGTACCTGAACCTTGTCCAAAACACTCTCTTCACATGAAGCTTGCAAAACGCCAAGGGGCACTCCACAAAGACGATCAATATGAACCGCATCCATCATTGATCGCCTTTTCGCCAGAGAATCATCCACAATGCTGCCTCTAAGAACCCCGTGTACCTTCACCCAAATGAGTGTTAAATTTGAATGTCCCATTCAGAGATGACCGGCATTCATGGATGAGTGTCAACGTGGAATAGACTCCGATCAGGCATTTAGTAGCAGGTTGGCTATCAGTAACAATATGAATATTTCTATAATAAATCCTGTAATACTTAAGCCAGTTCGTTGCCCTCTTAATAGCCAAGAGTACAGCCTGAAGGCAATAACAATGGTAACCAAAGTCTAAGCATGAAAAAAAAGCGAAATGATTTTTTTGGTTTCTTTTAACACTGGGAAAGATCTACAGATATTTTGATTACGGCAGTCAAAAAGGATATATAAAATCGTCTCACTTCCCGAAGGGGTTTTGCGCACATACTTTAAAGGAACTTATTATAACATGTAGTCAATTCTTGTGCATTACTGTCATGTTTATAACATGTGAAAAAATCTTTCATCAATTCCAAATTATGAAAGTTATTAAATACATTGAATTATTTAGAAATATCGAGTGCTCCGCCTACCCTATATATGTATATAAAACATCAAATTCTATGTTAATTATTTTTTTGTCTAAGAGTAATGAATGCAACAGTTTAACACTATTTCCACATCTATATATTTGAGGGATTCACAAAGTGTGCTATCATGTCGTATTGTCATAAATTTTTACAAAGGAAAAGCAATAACAATATTTTTTATACATTGAAATATTTTATGACATATGACGACATAGCAAACTTTGTTGAACCCCCAATTGTTTAAAAAATAACATAAATAAAAAAATATTTTCAAACTTTTGTTATTCCCATTAGCCATATTTATCATTATTTTCGTTTTACTTTATTTGTAGTACAATGTCCAACAATTCCACTAAGCAACAAGAACTTAAACATATTGGTTCTATTGTTCGTGCATTAGTGACATCACGTAAACCACCATGTCATTTACGCGATATCTTACGTGAATATCCCGAAGTTGAAAGTAAACCATTACCCTACAAAAGCTTGGGCTATAAAACGGCACAAGAGCTACTCGAAGATACTGGAGAATTTATCTTTAATAGTTACGGCAATGGAGATGTAAGTAAATGTATAGAAAAAAAATTAATAAAGAAAACGTGTAATAAGAAAAACATTATTATGTACATATGTATATGTATATGTATACAAATATGTAATATAAAAATTCAATTCGAAAAGCATTAGCAGTTTTATATTAAATATATTTTTTTAATAATGCAGTATAGTCATGTACCATTAATATAAACAATATTATACATATACGAGTCTGAATGTTGATTTTTTATGGATACATTGTGATATGATGCATGCCTGCCTGCCTGCCATACTAACTAAAACATTCTCTCTAAGAGTCATTCATTCACCCCATTTGAAGATTTGATTTTTCTTTTTGTTTTGTTATTTATTGCTGATGCTGTTGTTTTTGACTTCCACTTTTATCGAAAACGAAATATGCAATTGTTTATGTTTCTTTCTACAAATAAGATTATAAATAGATATACAATATATTTTTTAAATGTGTGTTTAAATACACATATACAATAGATATAAATTCAATGTGAGAATATGTACATGAATGTATTCATACATATCTTTAGTTTTAATTAAGTTTTTGAAGAAAACGTTTGTGTTTTCTTAATTGTTTTCTCTAATTTTTAACAAAAACAATTATATTATCTATTCTTTTAAAACGTTATTCGAAAAATACAAAGGTTGTTATAACAGCCAAGTATAGCAAAAATTCCGCTCACATTACGTCTATGGTTAGAGGTCAAAAATCTAGCAAATCTACACGTATTGCTCCTGTAAAAGCTATGAAACAACCTTCACGTATGCCCTCACGTGCAAATGGTTTTGGTGATCGTAATAATAACAATTATAATAACAACCGTAATAGTGCTGCTAGTGGCGGTAACATGTCTCAACAAAAACACTTTAACAATCAACCGCAACAGCAAAATCATTCACAATCTTTGCAACGGCAAAAATCAATGGGTACCAGTAATAGTGGTAGTAATAGCACACAAGCTAAAGATTTGCGTGAAATGTTAAATTCCAAGAAAAACCTCAAAACCAATTTACAACAAACGACAATGCAACAAAAAACAACAACGGCACAACAATCACCATTAGCTAGTAAAGTTATACAACCGCATCAACAACAGGGCAAAATTCAACAACGGTCTTCGAACGATCAACAGCAGCAGCAGCAACAAAAGCAATCTGGAGGCCCTCGACCTATACTGGGTGCTTCAAAACAACAACAGCAGCAAACTAGAGAGTCTCAAAATTCCGTTGATAACAAGAAATCGGAAGTGAAATCTCAACAAAAGTCATCATCAGCAGCCACAAACAAAGTTGAAAAATCTTCATCATCATTAGAGTCGAAAGTTTTAAAACCACAACAAAGATTAAATGCCATACAAAATAATCAACAGCAACAACAACCGACACAAACAAAAGCTGCCACAAATGTTCAGCCGCAACAAACACCTGCTACTAAGACTGTTGCTGCTGGTCTCACAGCTGCAGCCACACAAAAGCCATCTGCATCCCAAACAGCCGCCCCTTCGTACAATGGCATGGAACAATCGAAACCGAATGCAGCTTCTGGTATACAAAATCGTTTGAAAGTTTACGTTAAACCAGATTATCCAACACAGGTATGTTGCACTGCTTATAAGATATATTTTTAATAAGTTTAAATTACAATTACAAAAAGCTCAAACAATTACATATTTGGCAAAATGAAGAACAATATACGATTCCATTCATCAGTAGAATTTAAATATTTTGGAAAAAATATTTTGTTTATTTTCAGAATGGTAACAAAAACACTTTTTGCCCTTTCATAGGTAGTGAGTTGCCAAAAATGTTTATACAAATCTCACTCCAATTTATTTATTTATTTATTTATTTATTTATTTATTTATTTATTTTTTTTTAATTTTTAGTTTGTTTCTGAGCTCTGAATATATATTTCTCCTTTCTTTTTAAAATTTCAATAATAATAGTAATAAGACATACCAAGGCCTAACTTCAGAGGTTTAATAATAAAACTTTAGAAAAAACGATATACAGTGAGCATATATATCTAAAGCAATAGTTTTACATCATTTCCTCAAAACGATAACATAATTGTTTTTAACTTTTATTGAAAATATATAAAACAGTTTTTTGCCTTTAAAAATTATAAGAAATTCAATTGATTCCGTTTGGAAGAACCAGTGCGATATGTATTTACAGCATTAAAATAAAATTATATATACATTTTAATTAGTCGATGAAAGAATCAATTTTCATCAGTATATTTTTAATTTCATGAACTAAAATTCCTTTCTATAATTGTAGCCCATAAATTACAATCACCAGTTCAGTAATGCACCTAAAATAGACTACAACGCTTTCCCACATCATCAATTCAGCAATCAACCCCAAAAAATGGATGCTATAGCAGCTGTTATACAATACTGTCGTTCAAAGAACTATCCCTCACCACGCTTTAACGTGCTGAAAGGGAAATTTTCACGTGGTATGTTTTCATGTAGTGTTCATGTCAACGACATTATTTTTTCAACCTATCCACACGAATATGAGACTGAATATTTGGCCAAAGAGGCATGTGCCAAGCGTGCATTAGAAAAGCTTAAAATGTTAGAAAAGAAACGTCCTCTACCAACATGTAACTTAACCGACACAGAGTTATTGGATAAACTTTATACCGAAATGTTAAATCATCCTCATGGTATATTTGCTAAAAATTTGCCCGAAACATTTGAGTCAACTTTCCAACAACGTTTGCCTGATAATTGGTGGGCCTTAGTGCAAACATCGAGTTTGTTTACTACGGAAACTAATTTGGGTAAAGTGATTATTTTTGCTAATAAGGATGCTGATAAAGATTCCATAGCTTTGTGTACTGGCGAAGTCACAAAGACTATACAAATCGATCCTATACGCCTGCCTTGGTCCGATGAATATTGGAATATATTCATAACACATTGTACGTCGACGGTTGAGGTTTGGGGTCGTTTATTTGGTCAAGATTATAACGTACGTTTTGGTGCTTTGGTGAACGATATTGAAGCCTACATGGCCACCAAAAAGGAACGTCCTGTCTCAATAGCTCGTAAAAATATCTATCTTGTACACATTAACGAATGCTGGCATCGTGTAAGAGTAGAAGAATTGGATAAATCGAAGGGTAGTGCTTTATGTTTCTTTATTGATTTTGGTGATGCCGATTGGTTGGCAGTGGATCAATTGCACATCTGTGAAACACATTTCCTACAACTACCAGCACAAGCTGTGCCATTTTCACTTTATGGTTTGGAAGATTTTGAGGGAAATCCCTATGCCCGTAAGTGTTTGGATGATCTATTACCTACTAAATCATTGGTGGGTCGTATATTCACCAAGGAAAACGAATTTTATGATACAAACTCAAAAAGTCATGGTAAAATACAAGTGGTATTATTTGATACCTCCACCCAAGAGGATCTTAATCTCAATCATCAACTATTAAATACGATTTGTAGTGAGACAATGGTACCGGAAATTAAACAAAGTACCGTAACCAATGTCATTGTAACACACGTTAAAGATAATGGTGATATTTATTTACAAGTTAATAGTCCAGAATTGAAATATGTGCAAGTAAGATTTTTATATAGAATTTTTATGAATGAGAAACAACATATTATTTTATTTAAATTTCCTTTAATTTAAGAAACTTTTGCAACAAATTGTTGAATCGAAATTCAACAGCGATCAACATAAAATCTCTTTTGACGACTTAAAACGTTCCAATCTATTTTTAATTTGTGATGATGACGATGCCACTGATATAAAATGGTATCGTGCTGCCTTGGCCGATACAAATATACAGCCCGACAGTGATAGCTATCAAATGTATTGCGTGGATAATGGTCGTACGAAATCTACAAATATTTCGAAAATATTTCTATTAGAAAGTTTAAGTATGGCGTTGAGTAAATTCCCAGCTCAAGCCATTAAAGTAAGACTACATAATATACCCGATATAACCCCAAATATTGTGGGACGTATACGTGGTCTATTGCCAAATGACTGTGAAGCCTTAGTAAGTTTTTATATTGTTATTAATATAAAATCTTTTAATGTTGTAACTTTTTTACTCAAAGGTAAGACTGTCTGTACCAGGTTCTGTTCCTCCTTTAGTAACAATTTATACACGTTTGGAAGGTCCTGGTACTTTATGTACTATTAACGATGTGATACGTATAGAACATGAATTAGAAGGGTTAGTTTGCTTGTTTAAGCCTTAAAATATAATTTATTAGTTTTTTTTAATATATTTTTTTTTTTTAATATTTTTAGATGTTCTGATTTACTACAAGGTTGTGCTATAGACGAAACTAATACTTCCACAAAATCTACTCAAGATATAAATAAAAAATTAACGCATAGCACCAGTGGCTCATCGCTGGCCTCGCCTACAACACCCACTTCAAATCAATTCATTGATGTAACACGTGGTCTGACTCTAACCAAAGTGCCAGGTTCGCCACAAAAATCATCTGATCTCCCGAAGTTGCAAAATTATGCAGCTATACCAAAAATAAATGAATACTTTGAAGTGCGCATAACAATGTCCGCTAATCCTTCCAACTTTACGGTAAGAGTTGTTCGTTTATATCTGTTGATAAATAAATACTACTTATTATATAGTCTAACATCTACATAGATGACTCTATAATAAATTTATTACTTTCAAGGATTATAAGGAAATAAATTATTATCACAAGTATTAACCTGTTATTCTTTTTTTCCTTTTAGATACAACCTTACAAAGATTATCCTAATTTACGAGCTTTAATGAAAGAACTACAAGAGTTTTGTGAAAATAGTGATGAATTTATACCAACGGATATGGTGGAAATAGGCGAAGCATATGCTGCTAAAAATCCTGATGGCTTCTTTCATAGGTAAATATATTAAATAGCATTTGTGTGAAGATATATAGGACTTCTTTTAATATGTGAAAAAATGCGTTAAAAAAAGTTTGCGAACATATTTGAAGAATATTTTGAATATTTTTCAAAATTTATACTAATAAATTGTGTTGTTAAACCCTATAGATGGGTTTTCCAAATTGAATTTTTGTATACATTTTTTAAAGGATCAATTAATGAAACCTAGAGGGAAATGAAGCTAATTAATTGTGTATCTCCAAATTAATTTATTAGCTTAAGTTTCATCAATACTTATGACTACAATGACTATATCATTTGAAGAACTCAAATATTTGATAATAATTTAATAATAAAGATATTTAATTACAAATTTTATGCTGTAATTTATATAACAAAACTATCTTTTATCATATTTATCTTCATACTCACCAAAAATAATATAATCTATTGGAGAATTAGAGGACAATTTCTTTTAAAAATATTCCAAACTATTTTTCGAAAAAAGGAAAAATAAGTAACAAACGTGTAGCTTTTGTAAATATTTTAAATTTGCAAAGTAAGACGCCATCATTATATGTATATAGTTTGTAATTTGAGCAATATTAGCAATTGGTAATAACTATTTTCATTTATTTTTTTAATACTTTAGAATATTTTTCAAAAACCCATTAATGTATTTCCATTTTTTTGTTTGTTTTAGAGTTACGGTTGTTAAAAAATATGGTGATATGATGCATGTATCGTTTTGCGATTTCGGTGATATAGCCACATTAGACAGTAGTCAATTGAAGACATTGCCTTTGAAATTCCGTCAATTACCTAAAATGGCCATACAAGCCAAGCTTTATGGTAAGTTTTACTTCATCCAGTATCTATATATAATTCATTAATAAACAAAAATTTCAATCTATCGCAATATAGGCATTAAAGCTGTTAATGGTGACTGGACCTTAGATGATTGTTTATTTTTCCGTAAATTAACTGTGGGTAAAACATTTGTATCTGTTATTAAGGATATAAAATACGATAAGGAAAGTACACCACCCACTCAAATACTCGAATTGGAATTAATTGATGTTACTACGGATGAAGACATATTAATACATGAACTTTTACTCAATGAAAAACGTGCTATTAATGAATAAACTATTACAATTCTTAATTATCCCTTCGGAAAATCTCGATTTCATAAAAGAATATGCCCGACATAAGCTTTCGTTTAAATATAAAATGTGCTATTATGGGTAATATAACCATCATTATTAGTTGTATATACGTGTTGATCACGTAGGATTATTATTATTATTATTTTTTTATTATTTATATAAAATATATTTTCATTATATTAAACGACTTTTTAATTTTCATATTCACATTCCGAAGTTGTTTAGTTAAAATTAATAGTGACTTATTTTCCTTAAATTCATTAAAAATTCTCACTTCATCCAACGAATTTTAAGCATTTTATTGTGCTTATTATTTATCTCTAATTTGTTTTGCTTTATTCAATGTTTTTAAAAGTAAATTTTAAGAATTACAGACATTATTTTTGCTTTTATTCTTATTACTTTTTTAGTTAAGTTTTTCATTTTTTTTGTTATAAACTAAATATCGTTTTAGTTTCATTTACTTCTTTAATTATAATTGTAACGAAAGAAAAAAAAAGAACTTTTTAATTTACTAACACAAATTTCATATTTTATGTACTTTACATAGAAATATATGCGTGTATATTTATTTGAATGCAAAAAAAAATGTTTCAATATGAGAATTATAGACATGAATAGAATATTAATTACACAAACAAATAATATGTATAACAATTAAAACAACTTATAAATATGCGAAAATTAAAAAAAAATATATATATATAATCATTATAATTGCGTTTTATTGTCTAAAAGTTTTAAGAAAAATTAATTAAAAAAATATGGTTATTCTAATTTTATTGAACAGGTTTTAGTTCGTGATTATCGAGAAAAATGTGCATTTTAGATCATTATTAAGTGATTTATTTAAATTAGAATAGTAAGAAAAATTTATATTTCAAAATTCAGAGGTGAAATAAATGTTGTTTTTAGAATAAAAAGTTGCATTCTTGCCAGAACTGATAAAAAGGCCAAGAACAAAAAAATATACTGTTAGGGGCCGACCCCTATCAGGACCTTATCCGAATATAATTTCGCATTGCAAAATATTAACGGCAAAAGTTTCGTTAGACTAAATGTATTGAAAACAACAAACTTATTTTAAATCTATCAGGCATGTCACAGAACACAAATTCGTACGAAAGTGAAATTGTGATCGTATTTAGCTTCTTCAGAAAACGAAAAAAATCGTTTTCAATCCACATAAAAATTGTAAAGTGGAATTGACATTTTCGTCACATTTTAATGCAAAAAACCTTTAAAAATTAATGTAAACAAACAGTGGGTATTAATTTTATTAATTTCATTAAAAAATCTGCATTTTATACGAAATTTAAGCATTTTTTTAAACAAACTGTTAAGTTAAACCTTGTGTTTTGATTTAATTTGAAATATTCTTTTTTATTTGTAATTCTTTCTTTCAATATTTAAGTTTCCTTAATCAATTGTTTTTAATGAAGAAATACCAATTTTTTTCTGATAAAGTACGTTATTGATATTTTTTGAATTAATGAAAACGTATTTAAGTTGAAGAAGCAAAATGAAAACGTTACAAATATTCAGTTTCGAAAAATTTCTGTGACATACCTGTATTTGTTGCTTTCAGTACATTTTCTCGAACGAAACTTTCGTTTCCATTTAGAGAAACAGGCAGTAAGTTTTGTGGAATTCTCTCTGAAAGTTAATAAAAATATTTTAATTTCATCCCTAAAAGTAGCCTGTAAAATAAATTAAATTGAGT
>MINK01002964.1:0-22957 GCA_001735545.1 Phormia regina
CTATGCATTAGAGCCCAAACACAATCAAACGGATTTCGACTTTGTTTTCCGCTCCAAGAAAGAATTGTAAATTAAATGAAGACGTCGTCCAACATTGTACATTACTCTACTACGACTGTGGTAAATTTCATGCAATCCGTCCAGTCGATAAGAAGTTAAAGATTTAAAGATTCTGCCCCACTATGCATTAGAGCCCAAACACAATCAAACGGATTTCGACTTTGTTTTCCGCTCCAAGAGAGAATTGTAAATTAAATGAAGACGTCGTCCAACAGCGGATTTTATATATTTTTTGTTTTTGTTTCTTTATATTTTTTGTGTTTGGCAACAACAAAACTTCATATATAAAAATATTTATCTTCTACTATTAAATTCCATACATAAAAAATATAAGGTAAATCTATCTATCTCTTTCTTATATAAATTTAATATAATCCTTTGTGATACATTTTGCAACAACGGCAACACTGATAGAGAGAAAATGAGACCTTTGAGAATCCGTTGTGAAATTAAAATAGATTTGAATTTCCAGCGGATTCCGTTGTATTGTTTTAGTTGTCAAAACTTCATATAAAAAAAAAAAAAATAATCCGCTAGGTTGTATTTGGGCTCTTAGCGTTAAGATAAGTGAAAAAATATTTCTCATATTAATTTCCCAAATTAAATGAAACATATTTTTTTGTAGAGATTTATTATATTTATATAAAATTTCTCTCTTTCATATAACAAATGCATTTTTTTAAGGTTGCCTAAAATGATAAATTTTGTTGGACCTACTACTCCACACTCACTACTCTCATAACCAGTTAAAATTTTTTACTCCTACAAATCAACTTTAAAACATCTCTCAAATGTGAAAATAATGTGTGAAATTTTATTGAAAAGTCCCTTACGGTTCAAGTTACAGAGCTATTTCCAAAAAGAATGCATTATGGATCCACTATGCGAATTTTTTCTTAATAACGGTTTCTACAGTTCTCTTCTATCATATGATATTTTTTCGTTTTTATATTGATTTTTATATCTGTCGAATATTTTTATCTTTAAAATTTTTTCGAATCCACTTTCCCTTGAATTTGGCCCCAAGAACCTTAATTTTTAACAAAATAAAAATTTTATAAATAATTATTTATTGTCCAAAATTTCTTACAATTCCTATAACACATTTTTAATTTCAACATATTTTTATCTCATTTTATTTATAATTTAAAAAAATATATTCTTATTTTTTCCTATTTTTTCTTTTCTATCTTTCTTTTTTATCTTTGAAATTGTATCACCAACACTTTAGCACCCAATTTATTATGATAAAACTGGTGTTGCGGTATTGGGCATTTGTTGTGGTCCCACAAAAACTTTTGTACGTCATACAATGAAAGCATTTCTTGAATATGGACAAGAATATGTGGATAAATTAAAAGGGGCACCATGTCAAGAAACCGCAGTATGTGCACGCAATATAGTACGAGCTATAGAAATGGGTTCAAATGGACAAATATGGTTGGCTGACAATGAACGTTTGGACATTGTTAAACCACAACTCTATTGGAAAATGTCAAACGAATTGGTGGAGTATATGGAACGTTGAGGAGAAAAAACACTGCAAAGGAAAACATTTGAATTGTATATAAATATAATAACTTCATTATGAGGTTTTAAAGACAGAATAAAAAAGGGTCAATAAACTTTTTGCTTAAGAAAAATTATATTTTATCATTGTAGTGGTATTTGTTTTTTTTTTTTCTTTCTTTTTGTAGCTGTAATATTTTGTGGCCAAGTTTTTTGTTGCTGTTTTTTATTAAATTTCTTTCGTAAACTAAGAAACTATTACGGAATTTC
Organism: Phormia regina; assembly: GCA_001735545.1. NCBI lineage: Eukaryota > Metazoa > Arthropoda > Insecta > Diptera > Calliphoridae > Phormia > Phormia regina. The sequence continues at coordinate 1,840 of MINK01002964.1, forward strand.
CCTGTACCAAGAAAAAAAAACTTATTACAAGAACCACAAAAATATAAGCAAATCACTTAAAATAAACTTTTGGCATACATTCAAGTTTTTTTTGTTTAGTTTGCGTTTATTATTTTTTTTTAAGATTTTTCTTTTATGAATTGCTATTTTGCCGGTATTTTTGTTTGTGTTGTTGTGCCACCATACTCATATATTAGAAAATGCAATTAAGTTATTGTAAATTTTAGAAAATGCCACAAGAAAAATTTTTATAAATGTATGTATAACTCGCAAGTTTTTCGCATAACATGCCAAGAGAAAAAAGTTTAACACTAAAGCAACCGGGATTTAAAATTAAAAAAATGAATGGATAAACATTTTGTTGAAGGTAGTGCCATATTTTTTTCTTATAGCTTTTTTTCCACTAAAGCCATTATAAGGATTTTTAACACCAAAAATCTTATTACAATGACACACAGTGGTCCCTAAAACGGATTTTTTTTCGAAATAATTTTGTAACTTCAGAACTATTGGATGTATTTGTGGGCAATCCTGAGGTGTATGGCAATTGATATGGAGTAGGACAGGTTCGTAGCGTGTCTGGGGCACGAAGGGTAGACAGTCAAAGCTGGTCCCCTCCGGTATGAATATTTTTTAAAAAATTGCCAAAATTTCATTTATGATTTGATTGCAAAAAAAGTGCTCACAGATAGTCCTTCTAATTCTCTACAAAAAATATGCTTACATGTGTGGGTTATCTCTTTTACTTTGAGAGATATTTGGACCAAAGTAATATTTTGACCCATTTTTGAAAATGTATTTTTTAACTTGGCGGGCGCAATTTGTGTCTGGGGGACGAAGGTCTCCTCGGGTATGAATATTTTTTTTTTTTAATTGCCAAAATTTCATTTATGATTAATGAAAAAAAAATTGCACACGGATAGTCCTTCTAATTCTCTACAAAAAATATGTTTGCATGTGTGGGTTATCTCAATTACTTTTAGAGATATCTGGATTAAACTAAAATTTTGACCGATTTTTTAACATGTTTTTTTTAATTTTCTTAGCTTGGTGGGCGCATATTGTGTACGAAAATTTTTATAAAATATTCTCTAGATTCTCTAAATAATTTTTGTGCAAGGATCATGGTTTCGATAAAAAGTTATATTATTTTGAATTAGAAAATTTTAAAAAAATTTTGATTTTATGTGATTTTTTCAAAAAGATGGTAACATTTTTTCATATTTCTAAAAGAATGCTTAACATAAATACATGTCAAACAAATATGAGGTCAGTTGGGTTAACAGTATTCTCGCTAGCCCTATCAGAATTTCGTTAATTTTAATTTTTGTATTTTTACTTTTTTGTGGAACACAAAAATTTCAAAGCTGATATTAAAATAAAAATACATTGCACCTCCATATGTTGGCAAGACGCATCGATCTTGATGAAATTTGGCATTCCGGGAGAACATTTGTATGGGAGCTATGTGAAATAATGGGCCGATCATGACCAAAATCAATCAATAGGCTTCGTCCTTGTGCCAAAAAAATCATATGTATCAAGTTTCAACAAATAGTCTCTAAAATTGCGACCTGTACTTTGCGCACAATCCTTTCATGGACTGCCAGCCAACCAGACGAACGGACATCGTTAAAACGACTTAAAAAGTGATTCTGAGTCGATCGGTATACTTTAAGGTGGGTGTAGGAAGATTTTTTTCTCTGCGTTACAATATTTGCACAAATATATAATACCCCAACCACCTATGGTGGTGTGGGGTATAATTATACTTCAATATGTATATTAACTATTGTAATGTAGCTTTATAAAAATGTAAAAATAAAAAAGCCTACTTTAAGGCGCAAATTTTATTTGTCGCCAAAATGCTGAAGGGTATAAAAGATTCGGCATAGACGAATATTAGCCTCAATTTCTTTTTCTATTACAACAATTATGGCTTCTTTGTTTTTAAATCTAAAAATTATGTATATGCTACAAATTCACGTGCCACAAAACTCATTTACTCATTCATATACCTATAAATATATAAACTATATACTATGTAATAACGTAATGCTTTAGAAATTTTACTTAGAAAATAAAACTAAAAAAAACTACTGACTAAAAATCGATTAGTCATTGTTACTGAACCGTGCAATTGTCAAAGATTATTTTTCATTTAGAATGAAAATTCATTTCAAAAGAAAATAGAGAACAAAAAATCAAAAGAAAAAAAAAATAATAAGAAAAAAACGTCTTAATAAATTACAAAAGTTTTAAAGCCGCTGCTGTTGTAATACCGAACAAGCCAAACTAAAATCACAAAAAAAAATATATATATATTTATGAAATTGATGTATTGCCAATATGTAGTATTACGAAAAGTAATAGAGTATTTTATAGCGGATGGGGCATAATTTTTATTACAAACACTTGCTAATATTTGGCATACAAATGGCTACAATTTCGCATAAGGTACCTTGTATAAGCAAATATTCATACATGCAGACTGGCAAATAATGGCGGTTCTATTGCCAAGTCTTCTTTATTACTTATTTCTTTTTTATGTTCAAACATTTGATTAATTAAACATACGTCTAATTGTATTGGATTTTTTCTTGTTGTTTTTATTATTTTTTTGTATGCAATACATACAATTTCATGGTTTACAAAATATTTAAGTTAAATCAAGCGTAAAAATGCATCATGATTTCATTTGTATTCAGCATGTGGCAATTGCTTAAGCGAAAATCTTAAGCGTAGTTCCTCTATATAACTTCCTCAAACAAAAAAGATTGGTGCGTCTAAGACTGATTAATGTTAAAAAAGAGAGAGAAATTTAATTTCTTTTAGTCTAGTAAATAAATATCTTAAAAGATCTATGTTTAAATTTATTTAGTTATAATCTGTTTGAATAAGATTAATATCAGGATTAAGGATTAAATTTTATTAAATAAATACTGCTGGAACTAATTGCATTATGAAGAGTTTTTGATAATTGTAAAGGGGAAAATATATATATTTCCTTTTTAATTTCTGGTACAACAAACAAGAAAATGTTCATAATATTATAGATCTTCATGGGGCACAAACTTTATTTAAAATAAAAATGTGTATAATTTTTTTGACACAAATACTATTGTAAGGAAGATTATCCCTGCCAGCAATTGGGTGATAGAAAAATGACTCCTTTTAGTGCTCTTAAGATGTTACTTTTTGAATAGTAAGAAAATTACAAAAACAAATTACATTAATTTAGATTTTTTATCTATTCATTACACATTTTTCGTACCAACTAAATGTCGAAAAAGTCACTTAAAAGATAGTTTCTGGATATTTATAATGTTACCATTAGTGCTTTCAATATGATATTTTCTGGATAATTTCAATTTTTCGAAAAATGTGAAGAAAACTTTGATATTTAGTTGACGTCTTACTTTCAAAGGCATATATTCGAAGTTTAAAATTAAAACTGAATATAAAATAAATAAAAATTCAAAAAATGTTTCTTAAAATGGAAATAAATTTAAATTATTTTTAAAAATAAAATGAAGCTACATTTTCCCTGGTTTTTTAAAAATAAAATGAAGCTACATTTTCCCTCGTTAATGAAACCATTTCGATGTCCAAAAAATACCCTAAATAGTGTCACCCAAAAAGCATCCAAAATATTCAAATTCATCATTAAAAATGATTCTAATTCGACATCCAAATAAAGCACTTAATAGTGTAAAGAAAAAATTACGGGAACTGCTACCCACTTCTTCCCGAACAGTGACACTTCTTGGATAGGAAAATTAAACATATTTTTTCTACTTTTTAGTAATAATTTGGATACAATATTTTGTTACAGTTTTGGTAAAATTGTATTCAAATTCATCACTAAAATGACTCTAATTCGACACCCAATTAAAGCACTTAAAGTGTACTAAAAAAAGTATAAAAACTGCTGCACACTTCTTCCCGAACAGTGACACTTCTTAGATAAGAAAATGATATCATATTCTACTATATCTAACAACTTGAGGTTACTCTTTAGTTTAATTTTGGATAGAAAATGTTGGCAGGGTATTAGTTCATGAAGAATGAAGTACTAATATTAACGTACATACATTATTTTTTTTATTATCATAAGCGCAACACAACATTTTTATTACTAACATCTTTCCTAGTACCTGTTTATACCATTTTATAATTCTCATTTAGTTTATACCATTTTTCACATATAAACTCTAAGGTTTGGTGTTGTGGTTCGAGAACCAAAAAAGACGTTGTTACAGAAACTTCAGTCTACTGTTTAATACGAAGAATTCATTCTATTATTCAATACTGTTCGATACAGATTTTTTGGAATGCATATATTCTAAGGTTTGATGTTGTGATTGCGGTTTAAACGATACAAGAATTTGCCACGATTTTGATAATCACTTATCGAAAGCGGTTGATGTAAATCGGTAGCCATTGCGACGAATCGTTCGGCTTTTATATTTGAGGTTTGGAGGTTTACATTGTTCCAGAAACTTCGGTCTACTGTTGAATAAAAAGAATTTGTTCTACTATTCAATACAGAGGCTTCGGCCTTTTCGATCAATTGTTCAGTTCAGAGGGTTCGATGTACTGTTCAATATAGAGACTTTGGTCTACTGTTCAATAAGAGGCCTCGGACTTGTACACCTTTAATAAGATTAGTTAGATTTATGCTTCATATCAGCCGAATCAATCTGCTAAACATGAATTTGTAATTCGAAGCCGAATCAATCATTATTTCAACTAAGAACATAATTTAATTTTTATATTTTATTATGTAAAATTTGAATAACAAAATAATGCAAAGACTGGACTTATATAATTATGCTTTGCATAGCTATCAATCGCAACTGAAGCGAAAGTATTCTATGTAGTTGAGCCTTGAATTTACATTTCAAAGTAAAAATTTAAAAGACCACCGAAAAAATCATTTTAATAATTAAAAATGATATTATGAAAATATATAAAATAAAAATTAAAGAAATTTCATTTATATCGGTCCCACTTTGATTACAATTTTGAACTTCTTTCCTCATGCAAAGAAGTCATAATCTTCGCAGATATCTTTTCAACAAGAGCATTTACACCATAAAAATTTTATACAAATAGTTCAACGAATGATTTTAAATAGGAATTCAAAAATAGATCGAATAATAAATAGAATGAATAACAGTTTGATAGCTAAGTTAAAACCAATTTAACATAAAAGTAAGAGTTTAAAAACCCCAAGGTAATACAAAACGTTAAGGAGAAGATTTCGACTCAGATGAAAATATAGACCAGCTTTCATATAATGATACTTTCGACGTCTGATACTTCCGAATTACTGTAAACTTGATAGGAAAATTTTTTTCAGTCACAGAGAGTAAAATAAAATTTAATATTGAATAACAAGATGATACCCTACGCCCTAGTATATTGTATAAAAGTTCGAAGGAAATGTCTTATATGGAAGATATGACCAATTCTGAACCGATATTTGTATAAAGTCTAATGCATTTTCTTACTAAACATACAAACTATATATATTAAATTATGTTAATATTATTGATATTAATATTTATATAGGATTAATGTACTTATGGGCAATTCCTGCAAGAGGGATTTGTATGGAAGCTATGGTAAGTTTTGGACAGATTCTCATAAAATAATATTAAAACCCAGTTGAAAATAGAAGAGTTGAAGATAAGTTATAAAATGCCTTATTTAGGATCTACAAGGCCTGCCACTTGCATTGCAACATTATTTCTTTTTTTCACGGCGTGTCATTGGAGGCAAGGCCTTCCCTTCTCCCTTCCAAAAAGAAGCGAAAAGGCAAGGACTTTTAAATAAATATGCTCTTTTATATTTTTAATGCCAATAAAAAAGAGTATGAAATATATTTGAAAAAAAGATATGCGGAGTTCCTTCTTTATCGACACTTTAAACAAGACTAAATGAGTTTGAGCGTTGAAAGTCTCGTAATTGCAATTTTTTCAATTTGTAATGAGAAAGTTAGTAAGTGAGTGACACCTTCTATTTTGCATCTAATGAAATGGAAGCAATAATTAGTACGCGATTTCTTTTTAAAGGAAGTCGAGGCATTCTTTAAGGAATTTTTACAGAAAGCACAAAGGAATGCGTTTAAAATTTGTTTTCGGAGGCATTTAAAAAGGTCTGTTGGGAGGAAGGAAGCAATAACATATATTCCTGGTGGAAATGTCATTGGATGGATTTCTGTAATTTAAAGTGGTTTTCAGAAGATGGATTTTTAAGAAAGCTATGATCAATCATATATATTTTAATTTAGTTTTACAAAGGTGGTTACACTCTATATTGAAGCATAACTTCAAAACTACTTGTCTCATTTTATTCAAAATAATATTAAAAAATTCTAATTAAAATTATCTTCAAGTCTATCTCACATTAATTTTTATTAAGATAAATAATTTAAGAAATATTAAGATCATTTTCTGAAAAAAAATACACTTTATAAAAAATTGGAAAATAATGTTTGTTTTTCAAAAAATCATAAAAATTCGATAATAGCAAAAATTTTAATTTTTATACTTTGCTAATAAAATTAAAATTGTTGCAAATAAAACAAAATATATTTTATTAAAATCAATGCATAAGTTTTGATTTTATTTTTAAATTCATCAAAATACTCAAGTCACATAAGAAAATTTTAAAAATCATAAATAATTTCACTTATTTGAAAATAAATTCAAAACTTATTTATTGATTTTAATAAAATGGGTCTTATTTTATAGGCAACAAATTTGTCATTATGATTAATGAATAAAAATTTGATTTTTTGACACATTTAATTTTTTATGATTTTTTTAAAATAATAAATTTTCAAAATTTTGTAATAATTTGTTTTTTTTCAGTAAAAGGATTTAATATCTCCCTAATTGTTGATCCTATTAAAAAGTATTGTAAGAAAGACTTGAGGATAATTTTAATAGCAATTTTTTGATATTATTTTGAACAAAATCAGATAAGGAGTTTTTAAGATATGCCTTAATATATTATGTAACCTCCTTATATTCACAAATCGTGATTTAACGCGAGAACTAGAGTCAATTTAAGAATAGTGGATTAGAGGCTCAGTAGTTATGAATACCATGTATCCGTATGGACTGATAAATATATTTAAACAATGAAAATATATGTAAAAAGATAAAATATGTAGTATAAATAAGTTTTCAATCTAAAATAATTTTTAAAATATTAAATGTTCCTTATTGCTAACAATCTTTTAAAAACTATCATGCATTTGGTTCAGGCGCGGATCCAACTCAAGCATTTGGGGAAGGAAAATAGAATGATTTTCATAACTATTTCCCAAAATTTTATTATTTAGTACAAATTCTTCACTAAAAGTTTCCATTTTGGGGAGGGAAATTTCCCCTTTTCCCTCCCCGTGGATCCGCGCCTGATTTGGTTACATATCATACGTTAAATTTAACATACCTTTTAACTATTCCAACTTAAAATTATTAAAATTTTCAATCTATTTTTTTACAAAAGAAATAATAACCAACAAAAGTTATTATACCTAATGACTTTATAGACATTATTATATAGAATATGAGAAAAAATATGATATTAAGAAAAATCTCAAATTCACGGGCGGCAACAATTTTCAAGCCTATTTTATTTGCTGTTTTGTTAACAAAGAAAAAAAACTCATCATTTTTATTTACAATTTCATCAAAATATAATGAGATTTTTTTTCATACATATATTTACATTTTTGCTGAAAATAAAATACATTTCATGTACTCTATAGAATTATGATCGTGATAATCAACTTGATGATTGGAGTAAACAGAAAAAAAAACAAGGGTTTTTTGTATAAAAATCTTAGTGTATATTTTTTTGTGATTATTAAGCCTACATGATAAAGGACTATAACAATGAACTTCTACTACTGTATTTTCTGTTGGAAAGCAAAAAAAAAAAACCAACTAACAATGAGGAATATGATGGAATTAAAGCTAAACCATCATAATAACAATTTCAGGTACATGCAAGGGTAACCAAGCAACTAAAATTTGTATTGATTTTATAGTAATTGAAAAGAAAAATCTAAGGAAATAGTAAAGTTACTATAAAGCTTTTATTATACTTAAAACTTTTTATTTTGTTAAGCTAAAGTATAACATTAACATTTGTTTGCTGGGTTATTAACAGTTAACATAACTTTAAAATCATACTTATAAAGAAAATAATAAAAAATCAATGCAATTTTTTTTTTTTAATATTTAAGAGAGTATGTAACTTCTAATACTCTGTACTACTATATTTAACCTTAGCTTCTATTGTATGCGTAAATCTTTAAAAAGTTTAGACAAAAAAATATATATTCCTAAGATACTAAACTTAGATGTATATACATATGTATGTTATACATAAATGTTGTATGTTGTATGATGGTGTAGTACATCATCAAAAATTACTTCCTGATTCTGTATAGCATGTCTGTCTGTCTTATTTCTGTTTCATTTTCTGTTTGTTGTTATTTTTATAAAATTTTTTTTCTTTCTTTTTTTTACCACTTACTGTTGGGTTGTCAGAAACTAGAGTTTTGTTTTGTTTGATGTTAGAAGTTGTTGTTATTATGCTTGAATACAAGTACTAGTTGTTATTGTTGTTGCATTAATATTAGTAGTAATAGTAGTAGCTTGTAGTATAGTAGTTATAAACAGTTTTAACATGATTTTAGCTTGTTTTTTTATGTCATACCCTACATATGAAATTACGACAAATGACACGTTTAAGTTGGGGTTGTTGGACAATATTTAAAAATAAGAAGAAACAAATTATGGTTATATTTTTAAGGTGCTGCAAATAAATGTATTTCCTTTATAATATTAAATTAGGAATGCTGAAAAATTTATTAAAATTCTTTTTAGTCCAATTTAATCTAAAGGACATTAAGACGTACATATTGAAATACATTTTACAACATATTGTACCGAATACTAGAGTAATTATAATAGATTCATATTGTGTATGAAAAAGTCTTACACGTATAAAATAAGGAGCTAAAATGACGTCATTAATCCATAAATATATATTCACAAAGAATCCTTATTTTTTAGACCTGATCTCATTTTAACTCAACAGCAATTGGGTTCTATTAAACCAGAGCTCTGCCCCTTTGAAAGCTATTAGGCCTCAGTAAAAGAACATTTAAAGTAGTAAAGAAACAAATAAAATGAATTAAAGTTTAAGAAAAAATGGACTTATTAAAATGTCAAATTCCTGAAAATATTTTCTGTTCTATTTTTCGAAATTAAAACAAAAACTTTGAAATTTTAAACTTTAGTATAAAAATATAATTATAAAAAGATGTTTTCAATTTTATAAGCACAATTATAATATGTACTAGTTTTTTCGCACACTCCTTATCTTAATCAGAGTTTCAGAAATGTTGATTTATAATCTTTATCCCAGCAAAAATAAAAGCAATAAAGTGCTTGCGAAAAAACTATTTTCATCAATTCCGATGTAGGGCAAATTTGTGATTTTTTCTCTAAAAAAATTTAATTTAAATTTATTTTCATTATTTTATTAATTCCTAAGAAAATGTCTTTCAATAAAAATTTTTAAAAACATACCACAGTAGGGCCAAATGCAAAATAAATGGCAATAAATCTAGATCTCTGAAATCATTGAACCGATTTAAATGAAATTTAAAACATCGACAGATGTGAAGATATACTTTTAGGAAATTGTTGTCAGGGATGTTTAACTGGATCATAAAAGGCACTACAATGGGCCAAAGTTGACCACCTAGAGAGTGGAAAAAATATCGGTGCTTATAACTTGACCAAATATGAACCCATTTCTAAAATTAGAAAATTGTTCACCTAATTCTTCTTAACTTCTTAAATTATTTTTCATGATTTAAATGATATTTGATTTAATAAATGAAATTTTAAATTTTTGAATTTGTCTTTTTTACGATTATGCCCCATAACTTTAAAAAATAAAATTTATAAAAATTTAAAAAAAATGCGATAAAATTCCATATAATTTTTTAAGTTAAGCTAAAAAAAAAATTTTAGGTAAAAAAATTAAAAAAAAATCCAAAATAAGGTTCAAGAATTAAAAATGTTATTATACATTGTTTAAAAGTAGACACAGTTTCCTTTAAAACGATTTATAATATGACTTAAACGAATAATGTTTTTTCCCTAGTGTCTGCATTAGCTGTGTTATTACTAGAGGGAGGATATTATTAAAGAATCTGAAGTGGTTCTGATTAAAGCATTTAACAATTTTAGAGCATTCTCCTGAAATGTTAATGAAATTTTGTAATAAATTTCTTCAATTAATTTTATTTTATATTAATCATACGCTACTAAAGTATTTATTAATTAAATATTAATTATACGTATGAAAGACCATGCAATTTATTATATAAATCATTTAATTAATATCAATCATACGCCATAAAGTTTAAATGAAAAATTCTATTAAAATTCATATTTAACAAATAATTTCAAATATCTATAAAGATAGGAAAGAAACCCGGTTCAAAACTCCAAAAGGACGTGTTAAATGATTAATAAAATAAATAAATCAAATACAATTTTGATGAAAACTCGGTAATTGTATACTTTTAAATTATGTATTATTTCAATTTTTTTATTAAATTGTATTTATCTTAATTTTATAATTCTTATTTTTTAATGTTTTGAAGTGTCACATATCTTTATTGCATCCGACTTGATTACTGCTCCTTTAACGATCATATTAGAAAGAAATTTTCTCTCAATTGATATTTAGTGAATGTGAAGGTGTCAGCAGATTCTCAACATGAACTTTGATGATAAGTTAGGTATCAATTTGTATTCATTTGATAATAAGGAATTGGTTCATTGGTACGGCAATTAATACTAATTTTCTGGAGGGTACATTTACAACAGAGAATATTAAAGCAAAGGGTTCAATTCCTAAAAATTTTAAGAAAATTAAATATTCCTTAAAAAATAGTTATTGGTTTTTAATTGAAATTATAAAAAAAATAAATAAAATTATAAAAATAATACTCTTCACCATTTCACTGAGAAATAACAAAACTAACGCCTTAATGTATGCTTTTATACTTACACATTTATAAAACTATTTTTTTTTTTCAAAATACAAAAATTTTAACACAAACAAAAATTAAACAGTTATAGCAAGCTTTGCTTTAAAAACAAACAACAATTTTATGTAAAAAAAAAAACAACAACAACAATTGTTAATCATTATATTAATGCTGTTGCTACTTGTCTGTAAAAAAACAACTAGAAAATAGTCATTATTTTTTTAGTTTTTGGCCCATAACCCGGTTGTTTTTGAACGAATTTGTTTGATTCAAAAATCTGAAATTTTATAAAAATATTTATGGCTGATCTGTGTAAAAATAAAAATTTTTAGCTTTTTAAAAACTGGTTTTTTGAAACTGGTTCCGACAATTTATGAACCGATCTTGCTGAATTTTAAGAATTTCCTATCGTTTGATACATATATTGTATATAATACTTATTAGTGGGCTTTATAAATCGCATTTCAACCGACACACGATGTTCTATCGTCATCATTTTTTACAAGGGTCAAGAAAATAGCAATATTTTAGAAATTGAATGACGGAATGACAAACTATATATATATTCTTTACACCTGAATTTATAGCAAATATGTAACAAAAGATAAAAGTTTATAAATCAACGAAAAATAAAAATTTTCTTTACTTTAAAACCATCAATATGAAAAGGTTTCCTTGAGCTTAATATATAATGTTTTAAAAGCAATTCTGACATGATATGAAAATCGGTATTTATTTTATTCGCTAATCGTGAACATGAGTTCTTACATATATACATAAAAAAGTGAAAAGCTTTCAATACAAAATTTATGTTAAAATTATTTGAAATGATCAGAAATTTGTACTACTTCTAAATCATAAGGATCAGAATCTTATTGAATGTTAAAAATAATAATAAATTAAATCAAATACTTTGTTTTAAGCATTTGAAATTAGAAATTATTTTCACTTGAAATAAATTAAATTTTTACTAGATTTATGGATGCAGTATAATTTTTACTTCATGTGTAGTGTATTACCAAGTCGTAGTTAATTTTATTTCATCATCAAATAGCTACTTGTTATTACTTTTCCCTACTTTAATCTCGTGCACTTTTAAGATTGATATGATATTATTAAAAAAATGTGGTATAGTGTTTTCTTTAAGAATCTATTTAAAAAAAATGTTTTCATGTTGTAAGTTATTTGTTAAACTTACCAACACAAAGGGGTAACAAATACAGGGGGAACTAAAACACATATTTTGCAAATTCACATACACACCTTTGGCATAAACAATACATAAATGTTAAAAAAAAAAAAACTATTTAAATGAAAGCTCTATAAAATGTATTTTTTAATAAATCTAAAGCATAACAACTATACACTATTAGTCATGTTTTTTTTTTTCTGTAACGAAATATTTTATTCAAAAAAACTTTATGACTATTAATAAACGTATTTTATCGTTAATTTAGCAATTTGCTTTTTTCATTTTTAACAATATTTTTCTTTTTTTTTTCTTCATAGCAAATTTCGGCGCCATTTCAGTTTATAAAATTATCATAAAAATGTGCAACATTGTTGCACTCCATAGATTATTTAGTTTCATTTTTTTTTAGTTTTATTATTTTTCATTTGGTTTTGTGCAAACAACCTGCTTAAGAGTAACACAAATCATATTTGAACATGGTATCTGAAGAGTAGAAGAAGAAAATTTATTTATTATTTTATATAACTAGTACAAAAATAAATACCTTAAGTGGATAAACACAGAGAGAAAATGAAAGGATAAAAACGAATGAAATTAAAGTTTAAAATAATTTTGAAGTTAAAAAAAAGAGTTTAAAAATATTGCAATAAATTTTAAAAACTGCCAGTATTAAGGAAATTTTCATGCAGAAAAAAAACATGGTAACAACATGATCACTACAACTATTCAATGATTATAAATATCAACAAACCGAAGCATTAAATGATAAGAAATTGATTAAATGGTATCAGAATAATGATTACAAACAAATATACTTTTTTTTTTTACCTGGAATCATATATTACAATCATAGTATGGTCATCTGAAATATATTTTTACTATGCATGTTGTTACAGTTTTAAAATTCTTTTAATTATTATTAATTATTTTATTTTATTTTATTAAAATTATATAATAAAATAAATGATATTATAAATAAAGAAAGAAGACTGCGAGCGATAATGACCTTCAAATCAATTTTATTAATTAATTAATTTTACAAAAAATTGTATAATTTTTATAAAAAAAATACTTTTAATTTCTTTAAGTGTATAAATGTGGTCACTCAGTATTCAGGTTTTTTCTTTATGGTTGCATTTTTTTCGTTCATTTCATTTTTGGTGAGTGACTACTAAGGCAATAACTATTTTTTTTTCTTAAGCTGCTGCATTTGCAATATCTTTAGTTAGATGTTTTAAACATATACTATAAGTGTATATGTTTCTCCATTTATTTTTTCTGTCGGTTGTTGCATGTGTTGCTGTTGTCTAGTTGTTGTTTGTTTGTTTGTTTTGGCTCAAATCATTCTTACCATTACTGTTGCTGCAATTGCAGCGTTGTTTTTGCAACATGAACATTTACAGCAACATAAAGTTCTATTTTTTGCACCTAGATATTCTGTATTTTTGTTTTTGTTTTTTTTTCAATCAAACTCCAAGTTTTAAGCGTTACCACCAGCAACAACAATTTCGTTGCCAAACAAACCACAATAGAGTTCTAAACGACCTTAAAGTTTGTATATTTTCATGGTTTGTAGTTTGTATTGAACATTATTATGTTATGGTTGCTTTTAAACATAATTCCTGGTAACAAATATAATACGTACTAACAAATTTTATTTAAGTACTTTAAGTATTTTATGTATGAGCAAAGAGTTTGAAACCAAGTGCGATTTTACAGTAAAATTTTTAACACAAATCGTAATGGTTGTTGCTTGGTGTTGATTGTATTTTTTTTACTACAGATTTTTATTTTAAGATTTTTGCGGTTTTTGGGGTTTTCTTGAAGGAGCAGAAAAATATAAATGCTGTTTTAAACTCTGGGAGTTTGTTGAGTTAGTGGAATATTTGAACTATGAGTTGTCTTAGTTATAGCTACGAAATTAGTATTTCAGTGTGTGAGAGAACGCATGGCAATTGTTGTTATTATGGTATTTGAGCTATTGGAAGTTTTATTGAATTTCAATAGAATTAGTAACGAACAGTGGGACAAGATAGAATGAATTTAATTTTTTTACCAAAATTTTATGTTACCAAACATTTTTCCATTATTGTTCATAATTTTCTTTCAATATGTAAATACTTTAACCAACCAAAGTTATTTTAATAATTTTTATGTAACAATAAAGAACCATTTTTATTCAATATATTCTTTAAGTTTTTATTTTTAGACAATGGCATCCCTTATTCGAAAGCAGTCTATAACATGGTTATAGACGGCTTTGCAATTAATATAATAGTAGTATGGTAGACACATACGTATATGTTAAAAAATTTGTAATAATAATATGATAAATTAAAAATAGAATTGCTAAAATGAATAAATTATTGTTAAAACAACCATAGTGTATTTTTCACAATCATATTATAGTTAAGTGTTCTTCTTGCATTTCCGAACAATATCAGAAAAATAGTGACGACCGTCAACATCCGTGATATAAAATTAATTTATTATAGAGCCATAGTTCGTGTCTCGTTTAGATTGGCGTTCACCCATATTTGGATATTTTGCTTTCTAGCATCATTCAAAAATGCATTATGACTCTAAACTTTATTATGTAGTGAAAAATATTTGTTTTAATTAAAAAAAATAGAGATTTTTTTTAAACATATTTCACAAATGGACTAGGAAAATAGTATTAAATCAAATATTTATGTATAGCCGACAAAGGGTTTAAAAAATAATACTTTATTTCTATTTTAAATCTTTTAGTGCTGTGCTCTTTCATTCAATAGGTACTATTCTAGAAGGCAGCATATAATTTATTATAAGTTATTAAGTATAATTTTTTACGGGGTGTATAGGTTCCATAAGAAAAAAGCAAGAACTTAATAAGGCTTTAAAAAACACAAAAATATCATTAAGACTTTGTGATAGCACAGGCAACAAAATTCACATTAAGATAACCATAAGACAATCTTGTCCAAATAAAAAGGATGAAGAAAATTTCATATGTTGTGGCCAGAGCCTTATAAGAGCAGCTTAATATACTACAATTACCTAGAGTCATGTTTAGGGACATTATGATGATTATCACTGAACATTGTAGGTTTGAAAATTTCTTCTTCTACCATATAACGACAGGAGACTGATTGAAAACCTTTACAGATTTTAAACTGCATTCCGTTTGTTGGTCGAATTCAGGAGGCTGTGTACCATGATTATCTGAGTTATAGGTCTTGTTTTTTTATCCTAAAAGGTATCTCTGTGAAGTTACCTTTCAGAAAAGTGTAAAATTATTATATGTTGCTAAAGAAAATTTTATTTTAGAGAAAAAAGAGTGGTAAAAGAACACGTCGTACTGTTTGCAATTTTCAAATTCAAAATCATTTATTTTTGGACTCGGTACAGATATCGACTTCAAATTCTTTTATTTAAACATAGTTTTGTTCTCTAAATAGTTAAAATCAGTTATAAATACTAGGTAAGATATATATGAAAAAAAGAAATGGACCAGGAATTTGCAAAATTATGGTACTTCAAAACTCAAACGCAAATAACTCGAAAACTATAAGAGTTAAATAGGACATAAACCCACTTAGCTCCACTATTGAGGGGTTTGTTGTGCCTCCCTTCCAGTCTCAACATTGTACGCTGCTCTGCTATGTACCAAATTCCATGGAAATCCAACCAGCCGATCAGAAGTTACAGATTTATTTCCAAAAAGTTTTGATTCTGCCCTACTGTGCCTTCCAATGTACGCAGCTCTATTTGAGCTTTAACTTTGTTGTGCCTCCCTTCCAATCTTAACATTGTACGCTCCTCTGCTATGTACTAAATTCCATGGAAATCCAACCAGCCAATCAGAAGTTACAGATTTATATCCAAAAAGTTTTGATTCTGCCCTACTGTGCCTTCCAATGTACGCAGCTGATGTTAAGGTCTATTTGAGCTTTAACTTCTTGAAAATGACTTGGATTCTTTATATCAATGGTGTAATTTCAACCAAATGGCACTAAGTTGGAATAAATGTATTATTTTACATTTATTCGCCTGAAATATCCTTTTAAGTGTGAATTATAACTACCAAGTCGAAACAGTTGAACATTTTTAGGATTTCGTTATTCTCTTTGACTCAAAATTAAAATGTGTGTCATATATGACAACTGTAATAAACTTTGATACATAACGTTTTATAGCAAAATAATTTAAAGACCTATATTTTGCAAAAACCCTTTATACATCAATTCTTTATTTTGGATCTGTAATTTGGGACCCAGTTTATAAAAGTCACTTCAATGCATTTGAATCAGTGCACAAAAAATTACTATTGTTTTGTCTTCGGTTCAATCTGCCACCTTATTCTCCACGTTTTGCTATAAAACTGCCTTCATTAAAAGTTCTAGTTAAATGTTTTATTTAATGTAATATCTGCTGTGGATAAATGCTGACATCTGCTGGATTTCTAATTAATTAAATTATTTTCAATATTCCTTGGCATCCTTCTCCTTTAATGGTGAAATTTTTAAGATCTAATTATAACGATGCTGATCCAATAAGAAGAATTTCCAGTACTTTTAACCAACTATATAGATTTAACGATTCTCCATTGAAGTTAATATTTATATTTAATTGGAAATTATTATAAACGATTATAAAATGTCTGTAAGGATTCAAATCCATAGACATAATTGAATAATATAAATAAATTGTTTAAAAACTATTGTTCATTTTGTAAAGTATCTTCTAAATAAAAAGAGTGTTTTAGTACATTGAATTATCGAATTCAATTTACTTTGATTCTGATCAATTTACTTTGACAATATATTTAATATGGGAGATAAATTCGTATGATTTTCTTTTTGAATTTAGTTTACAAATTAGTCCCTAGTTTTTCTTTTTATAATGTAAATGACATTAGTAATTTTTCAGCATAGTATACAGGCAATCACTTTACTTTAGTTTGTATTAGAAATAATTAAAAAATGTTCAACAAGTTCCTTTATTTTTAATTTAAAAGCAAGAAAAAGTTGTTAAATTATACGAGTAACAAGTGGTTATTATATGCATTACTAAGTAATCATGTCTCTTTATTTTGTGCTTATGTTTGTAAATATATTAATTCTTAAGTTTTCCAGATAAACTTAGATCGTTTAATTAACTCCTTTTTAAAATTCCTTAAAATTGTTTAAAAATCTAAATTCTTTCTAATTTTAGGCTTTTGTTTTACCACCACTGTACTTGGCTAATATAATTGCAATGTTTTTATTTTTTTATATTTTATTTTTTTCGTTTAAAATTTTTTCTATCTGTTTATTTTTTAGCTGTTTTTTTCGTAACTATTGCCGTTCGTTTTATAGCAAAACCATAGCGTAATACCAACAAACATAACGTTCTAAATGTTAAATATATTACGTTATACTATTTTACTACTATTGGCTACCATTCGGTAAGTTTTATTTTCCATTACAGTTGTTGTATTTGAAATGTATTCTGTAACGTTTTTTTTCGCTTTTTGTTTTTATTACATTTTTGTTTTTGTTTTTATTTTTTTTTTTTTAGATTTACCAGCACCAAATCAACTCTTTGAAAAGTTGTGTGAAATTAGGTCTCAATAGCTAAAACTATGCTAGTGGTTCTGTAACTTTTTTTTGCCAGCTATATAACAGGGATGGAAATAATGATTATTGGAAAAATATATAAAATTCTATTAAACGGAAGTATTTGATGAAGGTACTTAAAAGGTAATATTTAAAATATAGTAAAAATATTAAATTGACTAGGGATTTTGTTTTTGAAATGATCTACATATATTTGAAAGACAATTTCAGAGTCAAAGACTAATATAAAAGAATTCTGTTTGTATTAAAAAAAAAAAAAAAAATAATTCTTTAAGTGACCTTTGACCTTCAATATTGTAAGTGTAGAGTTACGTTATTATAAGATAATTCCTAATTTAGACGTATTCTTTTCGATTAAACATTTCATTGTTTTATATTTTATAGTCATGAAGTCTTCTGAGTTATATTCGATTCTAGTTAAGAACCTTAAAGAATTACGGAATTAAAATTTTCCAACTCTGTTTCATACTTTTGTGATATTATTGTTTCTGTTGTTATATGTTTTTTTTTAGTATATATGTACGTAGTGTTTTTATTGTGTAATAAGTAGATAACGGCATTTAATGGCTGAATGAGTATAGAGTGCTGTAATGTAATAAAAACAAAAGAGCCAACCAACAACTGCAACAAACAAACAAACAAAAAAATTAAAAACCAAAGAAAATAAAAATAAATAAATAAATTCAATTCGTAAAGTTGCGCATGCGCAAAACAACAGCAACTAAATATTACGAGTATTACACAGTACATAATGCTGCTAGGCTACCACTTGCACACACTTAGTTTCCATTATGAAGTCAATAGAATTTTTCATGGTTTCTTTCTTTGTTTGGCATACTACACACATACATTGTAATCGTACAACAAAAAAACAACAACTATGTTTTGGAAAAAAATTAAAATTTATTAAAGATCTTTGTTAAAATTCCTCTACTATTTGAGGTTATGCAAGTTGTTTTTTTTTATTTTTTGGTTGCGGTTCTATTACTGCTGCTGTTGCTATTGAGCTTGATTTTAATGAAATTTTAAAATTGTCATTATTTTTTTTTGTTTAATGAATTTTCTTTTTATGAGCATTTTGTGGTAATTGGTATTTGTTTGCAGCAACAGTCACTTTTAAGAAAAAGCCAAAGGCGGTAAACTAATGATGAAAGTTTAAGAAAATTAATTAGAATATTTGTGTTGCTTTTAAAATTTGGCTAAAACTGCATGTGGCCTTAACACAACTTGTATCATTTGATTGGTTTCTACTTAATTTGTTTTTTTTTTTAGCTAAAATTGAAAAAAGTCTTAATTAACAATTGAGCTTAAAGACCAAATTTATAAATTCTTAAAAAAACAACAATGTTTTTATCTTATTCTAAAGTTAATACTTACAGGTGTTTGTTAATTAAGTTTAAATATTTAGAAAATGAAATCTTACCTGTAATGAGAAAGAAAAAAATGGATAACAAAATTAGATTTTTTAATTAAAAATTTTAAATTTAGAATCTAAAGTTTATAATAAAGTATATAAAAAATTAAAAATATTTGTGTCAATAATGTCGGTGAACTTAAAAAAAAAGAATTTTATTCTTATTTTCAGTTGGAATAATTTTAAAGCTTTGTGGTTGTGTATTATTAGCAGTTTTTTTTTTAAGATTTAAAGTTCAATGGTATTTAAATATATTCGCTGGAAAAAATTCAGAGACTTATCACAATGCTGAATCATTTATTTTCAATATTGCAATTATCAAAACAGAACCTATTCGATTAAATATCACTTACTTAGTAGTTATTTTAAGGAAACCTAAACTGTAAACATAGAATTATATTAAAGCTTTTGTATGCTATATGTACTAATTTAGTACAGGCGCGTATCTAGCTCAAGCTTTTGGGGGAGGAAAATAAAATGATTTTTGTATCTAATTCCTCAGATGTTTCTTTAAACGTTTCCATTTTGGGAAAGGAAAAAATCTGGTTGAACTATTATAAATAAATAAATAAATAAATAAATAAATAAATAAATAATTGAATATGTATTATTCGTAATTAAAAATAGATTTTAAATTTATCTGCATATCACACAGAAAAAATTATTATTGTCTTTTTTACAATTAATTCAGTTGTTTAATTTTGCATCAAACTTTAATAAATATGTTCAAGAAAATATAAAATAAAAAATAAATTTTGGTATTTTTTTCCTATACACATTTTTAATTCATTCAATCATCTACTTGATTGATTTAATTAATTTACTAATTGGGATTTTTTTCTGTTTTGTATTTTTTATAGTTTTAGCAATTGATATAATCATTTTGGTGAGAGGTGAAAATTAAAACAAGTTTATAATTGAATGAATTATTTTCATAAATATTTGTGACTTTTTTCTGTACATTTAGATATTATGATTAATAATTAATTCAAACTAATATGCGAATCTGATTAATTCAAGGGTATAATACTATGATCCTTGATATTGCTTTACATGCAGATCTTATCCTTCGATATTATTCCACAAATTATAATGATAATTCAGCACTAAAATATTGTTTTCATATTACATAGTTGATGTAATTTATAGTTATCAAATCTTCATATAAAAATAGCGTAGTCGGTCAAGCCCGATCATATGATCAACTACACCAATGTGCATCCACATCAAAATTTAGGGAAGATCTTTTATGTACCCACAAATTGCTGGAGTCCTATCTATCTGACCGTATATTTAGGGTAAAGTATAATGACTTTGTGACAGAAGAATTTGAAATAAAAGCCGGTGTACCCTATATTTAATCTACACCTCTGATTTATCTATATGTGATGAACTGACTATTTCAACATTTGCTGATAATACTGTCATACTCAGTTCTCATGTAGACCGACAAATAGCATATTGCCAACTATATATTTATCTCCGACGTGTGAAGACATGGTTGAAAAACTGGCGTATTCGCGTAAATGAAGTGAAAAGTAATCTGTTACATTCACCCTGAGAAGAGGAAATTGTCCTCCAGTTACACTTAATGATATAAACATATTCACTTAGATAGGCGACTTACTTGGCGTCGTCATATAGAAGCCAAGAGACTTCATATAAAGTTAAAAGCTTCTAGTCTTCACTGGTTAATTAACGGTCATTCAAAACCACACCTCGACAATAAAGTCATCCTGTATAAAACCGTTTTAAAGAATATCCATAGGAATTTAGAGGTACCATTCGTAAGAGACGAGTTTAGGAAGCTCAGA
>MINK01002967.1:0-10919 GCA_001735545.1 Phormia regina
AAGTGGGGAATATAGCTACAATGTAATGCATACAGGAAGCTATTGCTTTTAAAACTAGATGCTAAGTTTTTGCTGGCTAACCATTCAATGAAACGGTTCTAGAACAAGTTCTATAATAAATGATTTTTGTCACATTTAGAAGTGGTTCTATAGAAGCGTTAGTAAACGGTCTCAATACATATTTTTCTTATGAACTATTTCCTAAACGCCAGGCTTTGATAATTTTTACTTTTTATTTTCTGGATGTCATTTGGGAACCCGCACTTTGTTAGGAGCATTAGTTCTTAAAACATTCCTTAAACCAATTTCAATTCCATGTGTACTAAAATTGGCTGTAATACCACTAATTCTAAAGATTTTTTAAAGAATCTAAAGTGATTCTGATTACAGTAGTTCTAGAACTACTGATTTTAGAACATTTTTTAGAACTACTAATTTTAGAAAAATCTTCCCGGTTTCTTATATTAAAATCTTTAATCTGACGAGAATGTGAAAATTACAAGCATCTACAGAAAGTATATATCAAAGGTACCTTGTTTTAATATCTTCTAGTAGTGGTTCTACAAGGATTATAGATTATTAACTTAAATTTAAAGAAGTCTCAACTACACTTAAACAAAATTTTATTCAAACTATTAGCGAAAATAGTATTTCTCTTAAAAAAGAATTTTTCTGGAATAGCGACAGAATTTCGTTACACAAATCCAAGTGCCACTTCTTAAACATATTTAAAAAGATATTTTTGAAATTGAAATGACAACTTCACTCATTTAAAGTAGCAACTTCAAAATTGTAAAATTAATTTAGAAAAAAACAATAACAAGATAAAGCACTACGAGCAGAATCCACATCAAAATGTCTAATAAAAATTATTTTCTATTTTAACATCTGTTTGCTTAACTATAAGTTGAAACTATTTTTTAATAGTTTTTTATACCCTACACCACCATAGGTGGTTGGGGTATTGTGTGGTTGTGCAAATATTGTAACTCAGAGAAACATTTTTCCTATCCCCAGCTTAAAGTATACCGTTCGACTTAGAATCACTTTCTGAGTCTAGTTGAACGGCCGGCTGGTTGTCCATGTAATGCTTGATAATTTGAATATAATTTGGTACATATAATTTTTTTGACACAAGGATGAAGCCTATAGTTTTAGTCATGATCGGCCCATTATTTTACCTAGCCCCCATATAAATGTTCTCCCGGAATAAAGTTTTACCACTCAAAATTACCTTAAAAAAATATTTTAATGAAATTTAACACTTGTAAGTTTCATGGAATCATAAATCCGTGGGCCAAATTTCATGAAGATCTGTCGATTATTTACTATATCTCCCACATAAACCCCTCTTTCAAAAATCACTTTAACTTGCATAAATCCCATAAAAATGTTAATATTAAAAATAACATTTTTATAAACATAAATGACAGTGCAAAATTTTATGAAGATTGAGTCTTATATCGGACCATAGCTCCGATATAAGACTCAATTTTGGGAATCACCGAAATGTGCACAAATACATGTGAATCTTAATAACGACGTAATATTCTGTATTAGTATTTTTATACCCTATACCACCATAGGTGGGGAGGGTATTTTGCGTTTGTGCTGATGTTTGTAACACCCAAAAATATTGGTCTAAGACCCACCTTAATTTATACCGTCTGCCCGTCCATGTAAACCTTGTAATCAAACTACAGGTAATCAAACTACACTGGTTTCTAATAGATCATGAACGAAGCCTATTGAAATTGTTTATGATCAGTCAATTATTTCACCTAGTCCCCATATAAATGTCCTCCCGGAAAAGGGTTTAACGATCATAAATACCTTAAATACAGCAATATTTTAATAAAATTTGGCACATAAAAGTTTTATATAAACTTTAATATATGTGCCGAAGATCGGTTCATAATTGTCCATAACTCCCGTATAAACCAAAAAATCACTTTATCGGGCATAAATCCCATTTAAATGTTAGTATTAAGTTAATATAAGTTTTATGTAAACATAAATGATACTATAAAATTTTACAAAGATCGATCCGTCATTTACTATAGCTCCCATGTAAGGCCATCTTTCGGGAATCACCCAAAAAATTCATATAAATGATAGCATCGACGCAATATTCCGTATTCTTATGCTTTATTTTACACTTTATATGAATATCAGTCCATATTTGGCTCGAAGTCTAATAAAAGACCCCTGCCCTAATTATAATGTAACACAATGGTGTAGGGTATCATATGGTCGGGCTTGAACGACTATATCTTTTTCTCTCGTTTATTTTTCACTTAATACAAGTATAGGTCCATAATTGACTCCTTCCTGAATTTTGCCACACATAGGCAATGGTGTGGGATATCATACGGTTGGGCTTGACCGACTACTCCTTTTTCTCTCGTTATATGTACTTTTTTTTAAACAAAAGTAAAGAAAATATTGGAAACACTAAAAGTTAATACATTGACCTTTGAACTTGAAATATTTATAATATATACAATTATTATTATTTTTTTTTTTAATTTTTTTGCTACTTTTTAATTTTTAATAATAATTTTTAAAACGTCATATCATTCAAACCATAAAAGACTTGAGAAAAACTGTTTATTATTTGAAAAACATTTCTTATCAAATGTAAATATTTTTACAATCAGAGATGACAAATCCCATTTGCTAGCAATTCATATTTGGAATCTCCTAATGTTACTTTTTTACAGCAATTTTTATATGACTAATGTTTATTTTTATTTTTTTTAGTTCAATTTAGTACTAAATATCATTTTTATATATTTAAAATGAGCAGTAGAGTGTAAAATCAATTAAACAATTATTAAAAACTACTTGTAAGAGAATATAAATATTCCGGGTAATTGCCAAACAATTGTTGAAAAATAAATGTAAAAATAACAAAAGGGAATTTTTTACAAAGTACTATTGATCAAATAAAACAAATAAAAACAAACTTGGAATATCCCAATAAAGAATAAATGAGTGAATAAATATTTATAAAAATACTCAATAAATTTCTATTTTTAATTTCTCTTAGAATGAAAATTAAAATTCGTGAACAGGAATGGAAGATTTAGTACTATAGTAATGTTAAAATATTACTTTAAAAAACATTTTTTTAGAAAACAAGTCACAATTTTTAAAGGATTTAAATTCGTTATATCTCCTCTCTTGAGTAGATTTTCAAAAATATATATTTTAAATTCAAGATTATTTTTATATTAATATTTTATGATACTCAGCTGCTTTTTACTTTAGTTAGTACCACATAGTGGTTCTAAAACATTTTATTTTGGAAATAATTTCTTTAATTTTTAACGATTGGAGATAATTTAATAAAATTTGTCATGTTCAAACATAAAGTGTTGCTCTGGAGGAGTATATTTTCGTTAAAAATTATGAGAAATATTTAGCTTAGTTGATAACATTTTTAATCTAATGTTATCAACTAAGCATTAATAATATTAACTCGAATTGTTATATTTTATTGAAATTTTATTATAATATGTATAAACTTGTCTTAAAATCAGAAAATTGAAAAAAATCAACTTTTTTACATGAAAAATTTTAGAAAATTCAAAAAGTATCAGAACAAAAAGGTACCATAAAATCCATCGCTGTGAAGTTAGCTCCGTGAGAAAGCTCTGTTTTTAACATTTTCTGTTAACTTAACAAAGGCTGTAAATTTAACAGAATCATATGAACAACTATATTTTGTTAATACTAACCTAAAAAATCGGTTAAAATCAAAAGTTATGCGCAGATTAGACTAAATCTGCTTGAAAGCTATTGTTTTAAGTATTTCAGAACGGTATAGTTTACATTCAGAATTTATTTCAGATCTGAAAAATTTAACTCTGAAAATAAGGAATTATCATAAGAATGCTATATAGAAAATCGGTAAAAAAATCGGATTAGACCTAATGTACTTGATATTTTTGATTTATGGATTTTAGAACTGTATAGTTTATATTCAGAATTTATTTCAGATCTGAGAAATTAAACTTTGAAAATGAGGAATTTTCACAAGAATGCTATATAGAAAATCGCAAAAATCGGGTAAAACTAAAAATTGGAAGCGGATTAGACTTAATCTACATTAAAGCTATTGTTTTAAGGATTTCAGAACTGTATAGTTTATATTCAGAATTTATTTCCCCTCTTATGGATTCACATTCATTTTGGACCACATATCCTTAATTTTATGTTTCCACGATAAATAATATAAGAACTTCCAAAAATACTATAAGAACAAAAAATGACCACAAAATCCCCTTTTATGGATTCACATTCATTTAGGACCACATATCCTTAATTTCAAGTTCATAGTTATTAAAAAAATCGAAAAGTACCATTAGAAGAACAAAAAACTCTCTTATGGATTCTTATTCATTTAAGATCACATATCTTTAATTTCATGTTTTTGTGTAAAATATTATAGAAAATTCAGAAAGTACCATTAGAAGAACAAAAAAGTACCACAAAGTTCTCTCTTATGGATTCTCATTCATAATTCCACATTTCTAGGTTAAATATTATAGGAAACTCAAAAAATACCATTCAAATAACAAAAATGTACCACAAATTTCATGTTTCTAGGTTCATAATTATAAAAAAATTCAAAATGAACCCTTAAAATAACAAAAAAAAGTACCAGAATGAATTCTCATTAACTAAAGACCTCTTATCCCAAGTTTCATGTTTGTAGGTTTATAACTATAGAAAATTCAAAAAGTACCATTAAAAGAACGAAAAAGTACCACAAAATTGCTCCTTATGATTTTTTTTCCAACATCAAACCATACATATTTTATTTCATGTTTCTGGGTTAAATATTACAGAATATGCAAAAAGTGCCAATATAAGAAGAAACAAGCTCCTCTTGAATTCTTACCACAGGACCATGTATTTTTAAGTTCCACTAATTCCACTCTTGTGAATTCTTATCTACATAGGACTACATTTTCTTAACTTCATGTTTAATGTAATTGAAAATTTGAAATTTATTAAGATTGAATAAAATATAATTTCCCGCTTTTACCCCCTTTTTTGATACTTTTTTTCTCACCCATCGAAATATTAAAAATTGTATGCCAATAAAATTCTAAATTGTTATGGCATCCCATATTAAAATACTCATATGAATATTTCACTATATAAAAAATGTTTTATGAAAAAAGTACTAAAATTAGGTTCTATTTTTGCCCTTTAAACATTTGAATTTCTAAAAAGTACCGAACTTGTATTTCTCATTTTTTGATATGTTATGAACGATGTAAAAAATCTGTATGTTAATTGGTTTCGAAGATACTTATGGTACAAAAAAAGTACCAAAATGCAGTTTTTACCCGTTTTTTATCTATGATGGCATATTTTCCAAAAGGTACCAGACACTGTTCAACTTTTTTGTATCTATTAGTTTGCAAGTTATAAGGTTTCCGATTTTAGCCGTTTTTACCGTTTTTTACCTCCTAAACATTCGAAATTCCAAAAACCCTTACCTACGTTCCATATTTCGTCTTTCTAGCTTCAGATGTTTGGGTTGTGGGATGATGAACCAGACAGTCAGTCTGTAACGTTACTGTCATATCATAAATTAATATTTGGCGATTAAAAAAATACATGCTCTAGATGACCACCCGTGGAGGGAACCCACTATTTCACTGAAATATCACCAACAGTTCAAAAGTTACAAAATTATTTCCAAAAAAAAACCCCTGTGTTCCATTTTCAAATCTCAACATTCCATTCCTGATGTCCAAGTGTAAATTAAAAAGTATTTTCGAAATAAATCTCACCGAAACGATTTCTTTATTTCTTTATTAGCTTTTCAAAAAAGATCTCTCTTAACAAATCGATGCGTGATGTTGTAAATAAAAAAGAGCGGCAAATATCTAAACACTAAAAACATTTGTATCTAACGTATTTATCTATTTGTCCAACTATCTGTCTGTCAGTCTTTCAATAGATCGCATGTATCTAAAATCTATGCTATTATTGTTATTGTTGTTTATATTTTCGAATCACCTCAAATACAAATATTTATAAATAAAAACTTTTTTTCTTAATTTAATTTCAGTACGAAATATTATTCTCAACAATACCATCATCATCATTTAGTTGACAAATAAAACTCTCTTGCATTCATCGTACAAATTGCAATAAATAATTAAATTTTTTACAATTTTCTACGGCATTTAATAAATAATAAAAATATAAATAAAATAATTCACAAAGAAAATGTTGTAATATTTAAAGCAAACAACAAAGAATATTTAATTTTAATAAACTACTAAATAATAATTATTATATAAAAATAGTTTAAGTAAAATAAAAAACAAAAAAACAAAAACATACGAAATGGATTTTGATCAAGTTTTAGAGGAAATTGGTGAATTTGGCCGTTATCAAAAAACCAATTATTTGTTAATATGTCTACCGGTCATGTTTGCGGCCGCTAATAGTTTATCGTATGTTTTTACGGCCGGTACACCCGCTTACAGGTATTTTATTTAATTTTTTTAAAAAATAATGGAAATTTCTTTAAGTGTATATCAAATATTGTGAATTTTTTCTTAAGATGTCTAATACCTCAGTGTGATGACTTGAATGATGTACAATTATACCCCCATTGGTTGGTAAATGCTACTCCAGGTATTACGGATAAAAATGGTGTTTTTATTCCGGAATCATGTTATCGTTATCGTGTTAATGATTCTGTTAGAGGGGTTTCGTATAATGATTTGGCCCCCATGTGTCCTGGTGATTTATTCAATAGTGACTACAAAGAACGTTGCTTTGAATGGGTATTCGATGCACAGGAGCGTACAATTGTACAGGAGGTAAGTGTTAGAATTGTATTAAAAATAATTGGGTTCTATATAGATATAAAAAAACTAAATATCAATTGATAAAACTGTTGCCTTTTCATGATGAATATTAAATTATTTATCTTGTTATATTTGTTTTAAAACCTGGTCCATTGGTTACCTGAAAATATTAAAATTGACTTGGAATTATTAGCTTAAAGGCTTCTAGTAGGCATAATCACAGGGCACTGTAAGATCGGGCGCATGTCGGAACATATGGGTTACACAGGGAATAGTTTTTGCAGAAGTTGTTTATATGGAGGAAGAGAAGGAATTCGTATAACACTTGTTATGTGAATGTCCAGCACAGGAAGGGTATAGACTGGGACAATTCTTTTATGATCTGGATTGTATCAATGACATGCCACTTTCAAAAATGATTAGGTTTATTAAGAGAACGGGTCGGTTTTAAAATGGACCAACGAAAAGTTAGTTTTTTGTTAATGGAGAGGGAGAGGAGCTTCCTTTATCTACAGGGTATCACAATGGGCCTAATGTCCTCCGAGTGCACTCGCAATAGCGGGCGACCGTTATAACCTAACCTATTCAACTTTAAAGTGGCGCAGTTTCAGTTCTATAAAAGACATTGATTTTAAATTTTTTCTATGTAACGAAGAATTATGTCAGCTAAGCAATGTAATTTAGGGCCTTATTTTGTAAAACACTTCCCCTCACTTTAAAAAAAATTTTCATGTAAATTGTTTTTGTTTTCCAAAAATTTGTATGGAATTTTTTTCAAAATGTGATGAAGGGATTTAGGAAATAAGGGGGTTAGATGAAGAAAATCGATTATTTATTTTTTCTGAATTTTTAACTTAAATAATTATAAATATTTTATCGTAATGAAATCTTTATTATTAAGATATTTTAACGAAATTTTCGGTGAATGCAGACTTTGTCGTATAAAATGAGAAAATGAAAAAAAAATTTAAGATTTTTGCAATAGTAATCCCACCATTCCCCTAAAAAAAAAGGAAAATTTACAAAATGGATTTTTTTTTTATATTTAATGCTATAGAATCCACATTTTTCCGAAGTCCCGTAGATTTTGATCTAAAACTTTTAACAACATATTGTAGATTCTTAAAATATATTCTGCGTGTCGATTTATACTTTGGGATTTGAGAAAATATGGTCTAAAGTCAAAACTTTCATATAAAATGGGTCAAATTCGGGAGGGCGTGTACCTAAACCACTTGAGTAATTGTTCTTTTTTTATCTTAAAGTCATCTGTGAGAAGTTAACTTTCAGAAAAGTACAAAATTTGTAAATGTTGCTAAAGAAAATTTTATTTTAGAGAGAAAAAAGTGTGTAGATACTTTATGGCAAAAAAGCCGTTATTTTTGTAAATTTCGTGAAAAACGGTTTAGCCGTTTAGGCGTGATTGACGCACAAACACTTAATTTTTATAATATATATTAGGATGGATCAGTGAATAATTTATTATAATTTTCATAAGAGGATTTCTCACGAGTATTACTTAAGGACTAACAAATTTAACAGAGAACATCATACAATTTAATAATTTGATACGGGAATGGTTTTAACTTGATACCAATATGGTATTGATTTTCGTTAAAATTTGAAATCGTTTTCAACACGTACACTTGTCGTCATTTTTTCTCTCTTGGTGTACATTCGGTGTAAAAAGACTTTAAGGACCTTATTTTGTAAAACACTTCCCCTCACTTTGAACTTTTTTTTGTTTTTCAAAAATTTGTATGAAAATTTTTTCAAAGTGTGATGAAGGAAATAAGGAGGTAACTTTCTTAATGACTTTTCTTTATCTTTCTCTCTCTTTTCAGTGGGACTTAACTTGCCAAGAGAATGCCTGGAAATTGGCATTTGTTGGTACAATGCATTTTGCTGGCTTAGTGGTGGGTACAGCTGGCTCTGGCTATTTAGCAGATCGGTAAGCTTTAACAGATAATAAAAAACATTTTTCCATTAACACATTAGTAAACATTTCTTTTTCTAATTCTCTATAGCTACGGTCGCAAAATCATTTTTATCATATGCATTATATTTATGGCCATTACGGGTGTGGGTCAGGGTTTAGCTTGGGATTATAATAGCTTTTTAATATTCGCTTTCCTAAATGCTGTCGGTACATCTGGTGTTTATCCTTTAGCATTTATAATTGGTGTCGAAATGGTGGGACCCAAAAAACGTGAAATGTCTTCGATAGTTTTGAATTATTTCTATGCAGTAGGTGAAGCTTTAGTAGGCTTAACAGCTTGGCTATTACATGATTGGCAATTATTACAATATGCTCTCTCCATACCACCGCTGTTCTTTATTGTCTATTATTGGTTGGTACCAGAATCGGTAAGATGGTTAATAGCTCGTAATCGTAAAGAAAAAGCTGGTGAAATTATACGTAAAGCAGCTCAGGTGAATCGTAAAGAATTATCGTTGGCTTTATTGGCGAATTTTCAAATGGAGAATCACTTGGAAACGACTGCAAATAATAATTATACGAAAGATGGTGGTGATAAAGATAAATTAAAAGTGGAAAAATATGAAATTTGGCTGGCGGTTAAGGAGGTATTTCAATCAAAAACTTTGTTGTTTAGATATACGATAATGTTGTATATATGGTAAGTAAGATTTTTTAAAACTGGGAAATATTAAATAGTAGTAATTTTGTAATTATTGATTGTTTCTTGTTTATTTAGGGCAATTAATGCTGTAGTTTACTATGGTCTTTCCCTGAATTCTACTAATTTAAGCGGCAATAAATATTTAAACTTTGCCTTAGTGTGTCTTATAGAAATTCCCGGCTACACTTTAGCATGGGTAAGTTATTTTCAAATAATTGTTTATATTCACAAGTTTTAATTTTTAATTTCCAAAAATTAGGAATTCTTTTTGATTTTGAAAATTTTATTTGAAAAATGTTTATCACATACAACAATAAAACATTACGACAGAGGTTGTGAATTGATTAAATATATTTCTTATTATAAAACGTTTTTAGATTTCTCTTAACAAATTTGGACGTCGTTTATCGCTAACGGGTTCTTTATTCCTTTGTGCCATAACTTGTGTAGCTGGAGGTTACATCACTCAAGGTATTTAAAATGTTTATAACAAAACTATTTTAAAATCACTTCTCGAAATTATTATTTAAAATTTATTATGCACAGTGGTCACAAAAAGCTTTTTTAAAATATTTCTGAAACGTATGAACAGATTAATTTAAGTTTTTACAAACATAAATTCAGAAAAAAATCCGCAAATTCTTTGCCAAAACGTGGTCCTTGGCATAAACAGAAGCTTCAGAAACTCAAAAATTTATGAACAGATTTTGCAGAATTTTAATAGTATAATTCTCGAAAGGATTTCAATTGCGTGATATATACATTATATAGGTCAGTTATCGGAGGGCTTTATAAACTCCATTTTAACCGACGTACGGACGGACGGTTGTGATCCGTTTGTCCAAAAAATATCAATTTTTATAAAAATGTTTATGACCGATCTATGTATATAACAAAAAAAATATATAGACTTAACAGAGGTTTCAAAGAATCTGTTGAATATTATACAGATTTATTTAAATTTTTTAGAATATAAATTCAATTTCACCCGATAATCGGAGGGATATGAATTTCTTACAAGGAAAATATTAACTTTTTAGCTCTCCGATGAAAATTATGAAATTACAAACGAAATGTCCGTTACACCTTTGTTAAAGTAAACAAATATATAAATGGGTCAGGGTTTAATATCCTTTTAAAACTAAAAAACCTTTACAAGTTTTTTTAGTTTTGCCTCGTTTCTGTAAAGTTTTTATCATCAAAAGATTTTTTACCATCAAAAGATTTTTTCATTCTGTGTGTAACATGTCGAAATAATCGTTTAAGACTCCATAAAGTATATATATTCTCGGTCGTGATTCGATTCTGAGTCGATCTAGCCATGTCCGTCCGTTTGTCTGTCTGTTTAAAGCAGTAGAGCTCGAACGGATAATCGTAGGGAGACGAAATTTGGTCCAATTATTTGTCTTATGAAAGGTTTGTTTGCTAAGTA
>MINK01002975.1:0-21419 GCA_001735545.1 Phormia regina
TCGATTTTTCATATAAAAACATAAGAAACTTAAAATTGCCTGTAGTTTCTTAAATACGCCTCCAATTGGCAAAAGGACGTTATTCTGTGATCACTCACTAATAAAAATTCGATTTTTCATATAAAAACATAAGAAACCTAAAATTGCCTGTTAATAAAGCCTCCTTTTGACAAAAGGACGTTTATCTGCGATCACTCACTAATTTTATAAAAATTCGTTTCATATAAGAACATAAAGCGATAAAAACTATTATTTCCATCCAAAGATTTAATTTTTGTCGCTAAAACTCTTTCCAGAAAAGAAATTTTACAAGAATATTCCCATATCAACGATGGAATTGGTTTGCCCAATTGGCAGTTGGTTGGCTGTTTAGCCATGTCCTGGTTTATTATAGGCGGAGTGTTAATAAAGGGTTAGTTGTAATTACATATCCTTATGATTAAGAAAACAGTATTATTTCATTTATGCTTTAGGTGTAAAAAGTTCTGGTAAAGCGGCTTATTTTTTGGGAGTATTTCCCTATGTGGTTTTAATTATCTTATTAATAAGAGCGGTTACATTGCCGGGAGCGTTAAAAGGTATTATTTACTTTTTTAAGCCACAGTGGCAGGAATTGCTTAATCCGCTGGTAGGTGTTGATGATTTTCAGGTTATGATTTTAATTTAAATATAATTTTATTAATTTCAAATTAAGGTCTGGTATGCTGCTGTTACCCAGGTGTTTTTCAGTTTGGCCATATGCTTTGGTACTTTGATTACTTATGCTTCATATAATAATTTCAAGCGAAATGTTTACAAGTAAGTGAAAATTGTTGTTTTGAACAATTCTTCTATTTCAATTTGAATATTATTTTAGTGATATTGTGATTATCACTACAATGGACTCTTGTTCCTCGATTATTGCTGGCTGCATAACGTTTGGAATATTGGGTAATTTGGCTTACCAAACCGGTAACACGGATATAGCCAAGGTTGTTAAGGGTGGTGCTGGTTTGGCTTTTATATCATATCCTGATGCAATAGCAAAATTTGAATTTATACCACAGGTAAGCTGTCGAGGCTTTATGGCCTTGTGGATGCTTTAAAACACAACTACCTAAAGGCATTTGCGGTTCTTTTCTTTTTAATGCTATTTGTCTTAGGTATAGGTAGTACTGTGGGCATGGGTTCTTGCATTATACGTGTAATAAGGGATCAATTTATGAGGTGTTCTTCTGGCTTTTTGGCTTTAGCTTTAAGTGTGGTGGGGTTTGCTCTTAGCACTATTTATATGTGTCCTGGTGGTCAATTTATATTAAACTTAGTGGATTTTTATGGTGTATCCTTTACCGCCTTAATTCTTGCTATAGGAGAGTTAATAGCAGTAAGCTGGGTCTATGGTAAGTTTTTTTTTAACAAAAAAGTCAAAGCAAATGTTTTCTTTAAATTTATTATTTATTTTATAAGGCATTAAACGATTTTGCGAGGATATTCAATTTATGGTGGGCTTAAAGACTGGCTTTTATTGGCGTGTATGTTGGGGCCTTATAACTCCTGGTTTAATGCTGGCTGTTCTAATTTATACCCTGATCGATTTAAAACCTTTAACCTATAAAAATGTAGACTATCCCTACATTGCTCATGGTAGATATTAATTAATTCATTTTTAAGCAAGCATTTTTATAATAACATATTTTATATTTCTAGTTTTTGGCTGGACTTTAGCAGCTATTGGTTTGCTTCAAATTCCTGGATGGGCTTTTTATCAATATTGGACCCAAAAGGTTTTTT
This sequence comes from Phormia regina, assembly GCA_001735545.1. NCBI lineage: Eukaryota > Metazoa > Arthropoda > Insecta > Diptera > Calliphoridae > Phormia > Phormia regina. The sequence goes on from MINK01002975.1 coordinate 1,771, forward strand.
TTTTTTTTACAATAATTACTAATGTTTTATAATAATTGTACTATTATTTTTAGAAATTTGCAGCATTGTTAAAACCTTTATCAAGCTGGGGACCTTTAGATAAGAATATTCGCGAAGAATATGACAACTATCGCAAAAATATTGAAAATAAAGAAGGACGGAGAGAGGGTTTCATGTCTAATATATTGGACAATTTATTAAATTAAGTAAAATAGTTAAGGGTTCCAGTATATTTATTACACGCGAAATTCTGAGAAATAAATGTAAAAAAAATAAATTTTCCTCATACTTCCGCTTAGTATTCACAACATCCGGTAACTAACTTAATTCTATTTGAAATGACTTACCATTGACACAAACCTAAGAGAATTTTTTAACCAAAATGATTATGTATGGGTTTATTGCAGTCTTCTTTTTATTAACATTTATTATTATTATTATTTTTTTAATTATTATCCATTAATTTTAAATCGCTTACCGTTAGCTCAGCCATATAAACTCTTTTTGTTATTAAATAATCACGCATCAATTTGAAAAATGTAAACTGATTAGTCAAAGTAATAAAACTTAGGGACAAAATAAAATGCCATTCAATAGCATAATACAACAAGGAAATACCCGATAATACCAAACAGGTTTGTATGATAGTTAAGGAGGCATAAATCAAAGACGGATTATGGAAAAGTTTCTAGAAAAAAGAATATATTATCTTTATGCCATATTAAAAGTATAAAAAATTTACTTACATAAAATCTAGCGTGTGAAGAATTTCCCGGTGTGGCCACCGTTACCGGACCAAAACTACGATATAATTCCCCACTACTCTTGACTACGGTATTGTGACCCCATAAAGCTCCCTTTATCCAGTTTGGAGCTGATGCGCTTACCACACAATCTGCTCCGGCCCGCAGTTCTAATTTAAACCAATAGCCCAAATGTAAAGCTGCTCTATGTAAAATATCACTATATTTAGAGGGAAAACTAAATACAGTGCACATGGTAAAAACACTTAAGAAAACCAGTAGTATATGTATACTAGCCCATAGCACGTTATAGTTAACAGAAGTGGCAAAGTAACAGGGTAAAAATGCAGAGAAATATGCATTTAAAAGTGAGGTAAAGATGACTTGCTTAAAACGACAATTGAAATCATTGCGTAAAACATCAATTTCACATCGTATGGAATTGGGATTTGCGGAACAAGAATGCAAGGGGAAACCATTAAAGTAAGAACCTTTCACTTCATAATTGAAGCGTAAAAAAGGTTCTAATGTAAAACCAAAAGCGAGGAAATAAACAATAAATCTAAAAAAAAAACGAAGAAATAAATAAAACCTATCGAAATATATTTAAAGTGAAAAAAAACTTACGGATATATTAACAAGAATACAGTCAAGTAGTTGTTGTTATTATACAGCATAACTATACAAGCTATTAGTAAAGCCAAAATTATATCTTCTATGATATATTTGCATATACCCATCATTTGTTGCAGATGTGCGGGTAATAAAAATTCAACAATCCTCAAGCAAACACAATAAACTAATCTTCTAGCATTAATAGCCACTATTAATATGATCAAAAAAGGCTCAATATGATAAAGATTCTAAAATAGAAAACAATAGTTCAATGTCCACTATTTGATACAACAATAAGAACTTACCATGGTATTTGTTATTTGTGTTTGGGGTAACCACCAGTTTGTGCGATATATATTTATAATTTGCATAACAGCAGCACATGTTGTAAATAAAAACATTAGCAATTCGTTAAGGATTTCAGAGGAACCGGGATAATCTGGAAATGGTATGTGTTTGGGCATGGGTGTAGCAGTTTGTGCTATGCCAATTGTCTCCTCCTCTTTGTTGTCAGGCATTTTTTGTTTTTGCTGTATTTCTATTATCAATTGAATAATATTTCTATTATTAATATTTTTTAGATTTTACAAGTATATTTTTGTAAAATTCATGTTTTCTTCAATATTTTTCATTGAATTGTAAAAAAACGAATTGTAAACAAAATTAAACAGCTGTTGTTATCACTGTAATGTTACCGGATATGTATAAATAATTTCCCTAAAAAATATTGCCAGATTATATTTACAATATTAATAATTTAACCCTCTAAAGGTTGCTATTTACCACAATGACACAAACATGAAAATATTGAAGAGTGTAATTAGTTTTAATTTAAATTTTAATCTATAGAAAGATATTCAGTCTATATGACACATATACGTAAATTATTATTGAAATAACAAATTATATTGAAAAATACACAAAAGTTCAGCTTTAATACATTTTTCGAATAAAAATCAGAAAAATCTTGCTGAGTTAGGACTACGATCCTTGCTCATACAGCCAACCAAAATATACTTTATATATTTTGACTTTTATTTAATTTAAAAAAATATATCTATAGTTTTTGAAAAAGCTTTATTAATAAATTATAACATTTTTTCTTATCTTAAAGTAACGATGTAACATTTTCACTTCTTATCTTCTATAAATGTCCATGAACTGCCTTGTGAATGATCACGAATTTCAATTCCATGTTGTTTCAAACAATTTCTCAAATCATCACATATTTCAAATAATTCCTTATTTTTTGTCTTCACCGCACGTTCACGTATATTTTGACGAGTATTTAAAATGTCTTCAAGTAAAATATTGATATCTAAATTTCCATTATTATTTATTGTTTGATTGACTTTCGGGTCAGCAAATGTAAAGCCAAAAGATTGTAAAACATATTCCACATAATTATTAACTCCAGCAATAGCGTCTAGACAAGAAGAACTTTCACATTCTAAGGAATCCGAAATATTTGTATTAATGCATCGACTAATGCCAGAAATTTGATCCAAGAGTATACTTATACATCGAGAAGTATCAAAATCATCTTTTATACAGGAATCTATATTTGATTTGGCATAGTTAAGATTTTGTAGTATAGTGTTGGCATTTAAATTTGATCCAATCTTTTTCCCTTTCAGATAAGCCAAACAGTCTGATTTGAATGTTTTAAATCTATTTAAAGTGTTTTTGGCAGTTTCCATTAATTCATCGCTATATTCCACTGAATTTCTGTAATTTGATAGAGCACAAGCCATTCGAAAATCATCAGCTGTAAAGTCTTTTAACATTTCATCTATGGATATGGTATTTTTTAAAGACTTGGACATTTTTTCTTTTTCACCTTTAATATTTAGATGACCAGTGTGCAACCAATAGTTGACCCACTGACGTGTATTATGGTAAACACAACTTTGAGCTTCTTCATTTTCATGATGGGGAAATCTTAAATCCATACCTCCAGCATGAATATCAATAGTCTTTCCAAATATCATATTAGCCAAGGTGCTACATTCAATATGCCAGCCAGGTCTTCCAGGGCCCCAAGGTGAAGGCCAACAAGGTTCCTTTTCAGATTTCTGAGCTTTCCATAAGGCAAAATCAAATGTGGATAGTTTATTTTCTGACTGCAAGTTCTCATCTTCATTTAAATTCAAATTTTGCAGTTTCCCATAAATCGGAAATTTTTTAACGTCAAAATAAACCGATGAATCCTTACCCACATAGGCGCAATTTTTTTGTACTATATCTTCAATATAATTTACAATTTTGGGCATATGATCCGTAACTCTTACCTTAATATTTGGTTCTAACACATTTAATTTACGCAAATCCGACCAAAATTCTGTTTCATAATGACGTGAAATTTCTTTCCAACTTTTTCCAGTTTCCTGACTTTTGCGTATTATTTTATCATCAATATCGGTTACATTCATTGCACTTACGATATTAAAATTAAAATGCTGTCGTAGTATACGTTGTATAATATCTAACTTAACATAGCAACTGGCATGACCTAAATGCGAAGAATCGTAAACTGTTGGTCCACAAGTGTACCAAGTCAGAAAGTTTTCGTTAGGTAATATTAAAGGAACTTGACGCCTTGCAGCACAATTATAAATGCGTATACCGGTATCGATACCATCCGGCTTAAACCAATGTTGATGCGTACACATGGTGCGCAATGGGTTAAAGAAATATCCAAAATGACTTTTCGCCATAACAGTGCAACTGCACAATATTAAAATTTGATTATTTATCATTGATAACATAAACTGCATTTATTATATACCTTAATTTCAACATAATGCCATTCAGTATTCACTTTACACAATTTGTTTCTCTATATTTTCAGAATTTACACTTTAAACGTTTGGAGAAAAATACACTCAATAACAAAAAAAAAAAAACACAGCTGGTCGGCAAATTTTTACGTGAAATACCATATTTTTATAAATAAATTATACTGTAATTATGGTATGGTTTTTATGGTTGCGAAATGTTGACATGTGGCATCACCTGCCAACTATGGAACACAGAGACTGGGGACCACAGACGGCGTAATTTATTTAAAAGTTTTTCATGGCGACTGCATTCAATATAAATAAATTTTAAATCTTAAAACACAAATAATGAATATGTTTAATAAGAATATTACTGAAAATTAGTGTTATTATTTTCAAAACAACACAACAATTCCTTGTCAGCGATTTTTAAATTCTTTGGCGGCTTACCGACGCCGGCAACTAATCGACTTTAGTTTCTGTTCGTATGTTTGTGTAATTACTTTTTGTTAAGCAAGTTCATCAATATCTAGCAAGTTTTATAAAAAGCTAAATAAATCCTTTAAAAATGATGCGCTACGAGGAAAATGAGAAATTAGCTGATAACACAGCATGTGCCGGTGTACGTGCCGATTTGAAAATGTGTTTATTGGAAAGCGATTGCTGTAAGAAGGTACGCATATATTAAGAAACTTATAGTATCAGTCTCATATAACTTTGTGATTATTTTTAGGACAAGAGGACTCCACGGGAATGTTTACAAGCAAATTTAGTACCCGAGGAATGCCAAGTTCTGCGTAACACATTTTTTGAATGCAAAAGATCAATTGTAAGTTAATTTTTCCAATATATAATAACATTAAAATAATTTTATAATTTAACCCATTTCTTGCAGCTTGATAATCGTATGCGTTTTAGGGGTCGTAAAGGCTATTAGAGATATTTCTATATTAGTCCAAAGTTAGGTTTTACAAATTTTATTTTTTAATGTTAAAATAAATATTTTATTTTTAAATATATGTATATAAAATAAGCAAGATTAAAAATAGTATTTTAATTGGGGAAAACGAAGCGTTGTAAATGGTCTCATTTATGGATTCGATTACTTGAATTCTTTACTGTTTCTTCCATATTATATTTTCCATATTAATTTTTAATGAAACTTATTTTTTATTAAAAAAAATATATAAGATCAATTTTCTAGCAACTATGATGGCAAAAATAGGCAATGTCGATATAATTATTAATAAAATCAATAGAGAATCAATACAGAAAATTATTTGAAATTGTCTTAAAATTACAAAAAAAATTTACAGTGTAATAATCTTGTTACAACTTATTAGACATTTTGTGTATTAACAACTTTCTTCAATTTGTTGTCTCAAAAAGAAACAAAACCGACTATTCACCATTATTTTCAAATTTTTTAGCTATTTTTGAGATTTTAGCTTTTATTTGATATTATTACATCTTTCGATCATTTTTTGTAATTTGTCTTAAAAGAAGTTTAAAAATATAAAATATATAAAGTGCAATCAAATTAACAGAAACAGAGTTCTGTAATTAAACAATTTGGAGAATCATCTAATTTCAATTTTTAAATAATCGATTTTCGAACTAGTCCAATTTTAAAATTTTTTAATTCTCTTACTTGTAAATCAACATTTTTTTAATTCTTCACATTTGACTTTTTATATTTTTTTTACTATTTTAAATTTTTGTTTTTTAATAATTTTAGATATTGAATATATGAAACACAGTCAAATAAACAGACAATAAATAAATACTCTGGTTTCAAACAAAATGTATTGTATGTATTTATGGTTTACATTTAATCTCTTAAACAGTCAATATACTATTTACTGTTAATAATTGTTATGTAATACGTATCTATATTTTGGACATGAAACTGCAATGTATTATTAAATCAATTAAAATATTATGGTTTTTACTATTTTGTTGAGGAGTCAACTTTGATATTTTCACAAAAAATTCGGTTATTCGGAAGTCGATTTATAGAACCCCAATTGTTTGCTTTTTTCGGTGATGTGGTAACACTATTTACAAACACAACACTGTATGAAAGCCTTGATTTCAAAATAGAAAAAACTGAACCGCCATTTTACCCTACAAAGGCGGCTGGAAAATAGTGATTTTTCATTTATAATAAATTATAAGCAAACAAATAAAATAAATATTAAAATAATGGAGCATCACAAAATGTTATATAAAGATTCGCGGACGCAAACTCCACGTAAATACAATCGTCTAAACCGTGAATTACAAGTGGCTAATAGGTGTAAACAAAGAAGCGATAGATTTCAAGATTCCCGCAATATAGAACGAAGTCCAACGCCACATAAAAAAGAAATTATTATACCATTATGCCCACAGAATAAAGAGAACAATGGCCAACAAGAAAATCAAAATTCGATGCGTTTGGCTAAAATTGTTTGCGATTCGAAAAATCCTGAGAAGTTAACAAAACAAGAGGCATTTTTGAAACGTTTTGTGGGGTATATGGACATGAAAAAACAAATTAAAAAACAACAACAAGAGGTAAGCAGTAAAAAGAAACCTTTCGTATCAGTGGTAAACTGTGGCCGGCAGATGTCAGGAGTATCGTCTGCGACAAGTAACTTGGTGCCTAAAGGACACCCTGAAGGCTTTAGACCGCCAGCTGGTTTAAAAAATCCTTTAGAAGACAAAAAGGTAAGTTTTTAATTAGGAATTTAATTAAATTGAAAATATATATTTTTCATTGAAAAGGTTGCTGTAAAGGGAAGACCATCCATTTATACTGTGGTAGACACACCGCCTCCGAAAAGTGCTCAAGCTATCACTAAACAGATGCCAACAAATAAAGTTGTTAACAAACCATGGTTAGACAATAAAAAGGTAAATTCCGTAAAGAAGACTCCGGCTAATATTACTTGTACAAAACTCAGTTCACAAAACATGGTAAAAACAAATGAAAAGCCTAAAAGTACAGCTCTAGCCACCAATGCACCTATAGTATTAAAAAATAATTTAAAACCCCGTGTTTTGAAAATGCCTCCACCGCCTGCAATCACCAAAAAACCTCCAGAAATTAAGCAGGTAAAATTACCAGCCAAAAAGCCTTTGGAAATTAAAAAATCTGAACCCTCTTCGTCTAGCAGAAACGGACAGGCTGGAGCTGCGGCAAAAATCAGATCAATGGCTGCAAAGCGCGCTGAAAATATAAAACCCACCAAAAAATCGCCTTTAAAATCCGGCAGAGCAGGATTGACACAAAATATGAAAGCAAAAAAACCTTTGAATAATTCAAAAAGAATTAATGTGCCGCCGAGTTTGCAGATTAACGGCAAAAAATTATTAAATTTATTAGATAAAAACAAACCATCGGTTGATGATATGGTAATACAGACCCCTAAAGATATCAATGCTTTAAATCCATTTGAACCATTTGTTACCTCTACAAGATTAAAAAATTCTAGCCAAATTATGGACAATTTGGAAGGTACAACACCTAAGGAATCTGTAAACAACAGAAAACATAACAATTCTTCGGCTAAAAGAAATATTATGAGCGGAACCTCAGAGAATTTACCAGCAAATGAATTAAAAAATGATATAGAAAATATAGCTAATAAATATAACTTTGTAAGATATTCCGAAGCGGCCAATGTAAGTAACCATGATGATGAAGATAATGATAACATGCAAGATAAAGAAGAAGAAAATCTTTCGGACGATGAAAATAAGACTTTAGTACAAACTACTCCAATTGAAGAAAAGACACCTATAAAATCTGGACCAGAAGAGAGACCGGCTAATTATTTGAGTCCATTTGTTAGTGTGTCTCGTGGCAAAGTTAGCTTAAAAAAGGAAAAAGAAAAACGTAATAGTGTATATTTACAAAATCCTGCAGAAACCGATGAATCTGCAGCACTTACCCAGTCACCTAAATATTCTGTAGAAGTTCGCCGAACTCTCGAAGCTGTAAATTATTTCCGAAAACAATTGAAAGATGAAATTGATAGATTACACCGGCTTTGTGATGTGTGGGAGGCTTATAAAACGGAAAATTTCGAAAAAATACAAAATGCCAATGGTGAGGATATGATCAATGTATCTGTCGGTCAAACGCGACTTTTGACTAGCAAGAAATTTATGCAGTTTAAGAGTTTAATCGATCGTTGTGAAGCTGGAGCTACAGGCATAGGTGCCGTAGAGTATGACGGTAGTGAGGATACCAAGCCAATAACATCAGAAGACTTGGAGGGATTTTGGTCCATGTTGGGCATACAGGTAGATAATTTGGATAAACGTTTTGATAATTTAGAACGATGGAAACTTAATGATTGGCAAGATCCAGATGAAGTAAAACCTAAAATCAAAAAGAATCTTACAAAAGTAGTAAAAAAGGCAAAGCCAGCTCCAAAAGCCAAACCCAACACAGCTTTGCAACAAATGTTGCGCAAAATGCAGGCAGAAATGCGTAAAAATAAAAACAACCAAGAAGATATCAATAACGATATTGTACTCACACCTTCTAAACAAAAGCCCAGACGGTCATCAAACAGCTCTAATTCAACCCCTCGCAAGTCTACGGATAATAGCACTAGCCGACGTTTATCTATAGTAGTCAAGGATAGGAAATATTTCTCTCCTGCGGCAACAGTTATTTCAGTTTCATCGCCAAATCGTCGTGCATCTATACAATTACAAAGAAAGACTTCACAAGATTCGCCAAAAATTTTAAATCATATACAAAAGTTTAATGAGGCTTTAGATAATATGCAAACATCTTTTGATCTAAGAAAATCAGTTTTAATTAATGGCAATTCTCGACGTATGAGTTTAAATCCAACAACGCCTTCTAAATTAGGAGTGAACAGTATGGACCTTGAAACAATAAATTCCCCAACACAGTCTCCAAAGCCTACAGGACGTAAATCGATTTTAAAAACTCCCGGCACTGCTAAAAGTCGTTTACGCAATGTGATTTTTAATGAAAAATTACGCGTGAAAAATATAAATTTTTTCATAAACGATGATGAGGGTAATGCCGAACAAAATTGCCATGACGACACACACGAAGAAGATTTGGCTAAAAGTTGTGAAGGTAAAATATAAATACTTGTTAACTTACAAATCTTTATATTTTCTGTATTTTTTTAGCAGAACCTCAAAGTACAGATAGTCCTAAACGTACATTAACTTTGCGTAATCGTAAAGTACGTTTGCGTCCTTCTTCTGAAATCGTTATACCATTTAAGTAAAGTTTTAGCACATATACTACATTGTTTGTACTGTATTATTTTTTAGTACTTTTCCCATTTATTTTTATTACTTTTATTTTAAATGTTAACTGTTTAAAATGTTTGTCTATTTTATATTATTCATCTTTGTTTGAGTCATCAATGTTTTTTTTTTTTTTATTTAAATACATACTTCACTTACTCTGCTGTTTCGAACTTTTAAACAACACTTTCATCTAAATTTGCTAGACGATTTTTTTGTTTGATGTTCGGAAACTAGCCGATAATGTATACTTACCTTTTTACTTTATAATAAAATTTAAATTGATAAATAATGTTGTTTTATTTTATGATAGAACTGTAGTAATAGTTTTATTTTTCGAATTTGAATGGGTAAGAGCATTTTTTTGGTAAGAGCACTTAATTTTTGTGGTAAAGATGAGAAGGAAGATCATCTCAGATAAATTTGAATTCGAAGTGCTTTCTAATGACAGGAAGGTATATTTTCCGACGGTGAGTGACACATATAAAAATGTTTTGCCAAGATAAAAGTTTATTTGACAATTCTATTTTTTTTACAATATTTTTTTAATAGATTTCTCACAAGATCTGCGATATTATGGTAAATACCTTATAGACTATGGTTCTTAAATGAGGTACAACAGACCACTTGAAATCCTATTACTACCATAGATCGGAAAAGGGAATATGAATATAAAATTTTCTTAAATTCAGATTCTGAAAATTATCAATTTAGTCCATTGAAATACAACCCTGTATCTTAAAAACAGATAATTTAATTCATTATATTTTGAATGTTAATTGTAATATGAGAAAACATTTAAAGCTAAATCAATTTTAGTATTTTTATTCACATTAACATAACATATTTTAACGTTAAATAATTTAAATTTTAATTTATTTTCTTCGTTTAAAACCTAAAAAAATTTCCCTTGTTCCTGTCATCTATAACATACAGTACTGCCAACGTTGACAAAAATAATGAAAAATACAACTCTGTATTGCCTCTAACACGAATGTCATCATAAAGTAAAAAAAATCCATTTCAATAATAAATGAAAAAATTCCTTCTACACACTATAACGCAGAATACAGCAAAAAGAATTTTAATTTGAAATTTTATTCAAAATATATTTAAGTAAAATGTGTTAAAACTATTCCAAAGGAAAAAAGTTAGTGGTTAAGTGTAAAGTGTTAAAACGCATTGGACTTTTGGGTATAATAACGCGCCTATTTTGTGGGGTTACTCTGCCAACAAAAAAGAAAAAAAAAATCACGTAGTAGTGCCAGTGCAGTGTTTACTTATTTTGGTGCTTTTTCATAACAAATTGCAGTTTTTGTGACTATTATAAAAGAAATATAACAAAATATCATTAACAGTGTTTAAATAATGGATACCAGTGATAATATGGGTAAGTTTTGATGTATATATAAATTTAAAAAGATTTTCTTTTGCATTTCAAATTGAATTTTCAATTGCTGTTTGTTGTTGCCTGTACCATAATGGCTGAGTGATTGGTCATAGGAAATTAAAATGTATTTTTTTTTAAAAATTAATAAATTTTTTAATATATACATATTAGATTTATAAAATTTATTAGGTTTATTATAAGTAATATGTATTAAATATAACTATTTTTTAGCTTAAAAAGATTTTGGTTGGGTGTACTTTGTGAAGTTTGCCAACGGCCACTGGCCGTTTGTGGTAACGGGATTTTTTATTGCAAATATTAGAAAAAATGTTCACTTAAATGATTAAAATTTATTTTAGACATTTTAATAATAGAATAAGTTCAAATATGTTACAATTTTGTTAAATTGTTAATTTTTCATGAAAAATCTCTTATGTTTTTATCATTCATTGCCTCCAATTTTTTTTATTGAAGACGTGTTACCATATTTTGTTTAAATTAGCTGTGCCATACTTAAATAATTCCCTTCTGGCTATGAAAAATAAACAATCTGGTTAAATATTAACATATGGGGATATTTATAATTTGACATTTTATAGGGTTAGTTTCAGAGACCTGCGCCGACTAGGTTTAAGACGACCGAGCCGTGTCGCCGGAGGTATTTCAATAGCTGTCGTCGACTTCGGGTTAAAATTTATGCATTTTAACAGAAAAAAATGATTAAAATAGTTAAATTTTATCAAAATTTCAACAAAACAAAATATGAAATAGTGATGTTTATTTCCTCACAGAATATTTGGTATTCGGATGTATTCAACAATAATTTTTCTTTTGTACATAAGTATATTTACATAAGGAAAAAGGTTTTCTCTGCAAATAAAACACTATAAATATAAAAAAACGTACATAAAAACATAACATAATGATAAACTTAAGAAATACTTCTAGAATAAAACAACGAATAATTTATTCTTACTGCTAACAACACTGACAATAAGAATGAGATAGAAAATAAGAAGTTGTTAGCAACAAAATTGTACAACATTGTGTAGTTTTTCCTTTTTTCGATTTTTAACCTGTCTTTGTTTTGTACCGGAAAGAGAAATAGGTTCAGTACCTTATGACTTAAAAATTACTTCCAATGAACAATTTCAGAACATTTCAGCAGGCAAACTGCCGATTGGAACAAATCAAGATTTTCACCACACTTGAAATTATTATATTTTTTTTCGCTTTAATAAAGGCTTCGCTAATAAGCTTTTTCGAAAATCCAAAATTTTTTTCAGTTGCGCAATTTTTAATTAATATATGTCATTGAAAAGCTGTTTATAAGTGCTTCTATATATCCAAACGATGATTCAATGAAACACCAAGCCAATGCCTGCTATGAATATTAAATTTAATATTCATTCAACAAGCGCAAATTAGTTTATTTGGAAAAGTATGAAATATTGACAATATAAAAGCTGTCCATTGATTCATGAAACATTGCGAAATATATAATCTCATATAAAAAAGCTAATATATAGATCGAAACCCCCTGTCGTTAGCACCTTATGCCTTTGTATTCATAATAAATTATGTTTATAAATTTTTAAATAAATAAATAATAATTGCTATTAAATCGCATCAATATATTTAAGATCCGAATTTAGGGAAATATATAGAAAATATGAGCGGAAAAAATGTTATAGCACTATAATCACCTGTGATTATAGCACTATAATCACCTGTGATTATAGCACTATAATCACAGGTAAAGTGCTATACAAACTCTATCAAAATTGTTCAGAAATAAACTGTGCTGAAGATCGTGATTTAAGCCAGTCGATTTTGAGCCGTCGGCGTCAATTTTAGAAAAGTCTCCGCCGCTAATATCTTTCGGCGCAGGTTTCTGGTTAGTTTACGCAATTGCCTGCTTTCTTGAAGAATAGTCTAAGAAAATTAAAAAATTTTCTGTAAAAGATCAAATAAATTACAATTGTGGTAAGTTAAATAATGTTTATTATAATACAAAATAAGATTTAAATTAAAATTTTTCTTAGATTTGATTTAATACACTGGTAAAAATATTGTACCCGGCAATATGTCTGCTTTGTGTGCTGTTCGTCAAGCAAGCGGTGTGACCTCTTCAGTATTGTCAAGATGTTCTGCGGTAAAACGTGCTCTCAGCACTGCACGTTTAGTGCGTCTGTCACGGGGCACCCCAGCCGCTGCAATGCAATTGCAACGTTTTATTCCTATGTCCGTTAGTACTCAGGGATTCCAACAGTTTGTGCGTGAATATGCTAGCGAAAAGAAGGTATTTGAGCGTACTAAACCTCATTGCAATGTTGGTACAATTGGTCATGTAGATCATGGCAAAACCACATTGACTGCTGCCATTACTAAAGTTTTGGCCGATAAACAACTGGCAGAAAGTAAGAAATATAATGAAATCGACAATGCCCCCGAAGAAAAAGCTCGTGGTATTACTATTAATGTAGCCCATGTTGAATATCAAACCGAGAATCGCCATTATGGTCATACTGACTGTCCCGGTCATGCAGATTATATTAAAAACATGATTACAGGTACCGCTCAAATGGATGGCGCTATTTTGGTAGTAGCCGCTACCGATGGTGCTATGCCCCAAACCCGTGAGCATTTATTGTTGGCCAAACAAATTGGTATCAATCATATTGTGGTCTTCATCAATAAAGTCGATGCTGCCGATCAAGAAATGGTAGATTTAGTAGAAATGGAAATCCGAGAGTTATTATCTGAAATGGGTTATGACGGCGATAATATTCCCGTTGTTAAGGGTTCAGCCTTGTGTGCTTTGGAAGATAAGAGACCAGAGATTGGTTCCGAAGCCATATTGAAATTATTACACGAAGTTGATAACTTTATTCCCACGCCTGTTCGTGAATTGGACAAGCCTTTCTTGTTGCCAGTAGAAAATGTTTACTCAATTCCTGGTCGTGGTACTGTTGTCACTGGTCGCTTGGAAAGAGGTGTTGTCAAAAAGGGTATGGAATGTGAATTTGTTGGTTACAACAAAGTTTTGAAGTCCACCGTCACTGGTGTTGAAATGTTCCATCAAATTTTGGATGAAGCTCAAGCTGGTGATCAATTGGGTGCTTTGGTCAGAGGTGTAAAACGTGATGAAATCAAACGTGGTATGGTCATGTGCAAGCCCGGTAGTGTAAAAGCTCTCGATCAATTGGAAGCTCAAGTTTATATTCTCGCCAAAGAAGAAGGTGGTCGTACAAAACCTTTTATGTCTTTCATTCAATTGCAAATGTTCTCTCGAACCTGGGATTGTGCTGTGCAAGTCCAAATACCTGACAAAGAAATGGTTATGCCCGGTGAAGATACTAAACTTATCTTGCGTTTAATTCGTCCTATGGTTTTGGAGCAGGGACAACGTTTTACATTGCGTGATGGTAACCTTACTTTGGGTACCGGTGTTGTTACTAAAGTATTGCCTCCCTTAACCGAAGCCGAACGTGCCGCCTTAACCGAGGGTAAGAAGGCACGTGAGAAGAAACAAGTTGCTAAGAAGTAAAACTGCTAGTAGTAAATAATAAATTTAATTCATAATATAAGAGTCTACACATTACTTTTCCTTTTGTAAAACGAAATTTATTTTTAATAAGTTTTCCAATTTTGGAATAATTGGCCGTTGTTAAATTATCAATATAAGTCGCATTTGGTAGCATGTTCAATCGTTAGCTGCCTGGAAGTGTTGGCCTTAATTTTTCTGGGGCTCTAAACAATAAAAAATAATTTTTTTTTAATTCTATATTAAGTAATAATTGAATTTTTTTGTTTGTAAAATTTAATAAATAAACATTAAAACCATTAATATACATAAAAATTAAACTATTTAAATGTGTTTTATTTTGATTCGAAAAATTCTTTATAAATTTCAATATATTAGATAAGTTTCAACATTTTTTAATATTCAAGATGTTGGATATGTATGAACTTTTCGATAAAATTAAACTTTCTGGAAAAAATTAAAATACAATAAAATGTTTTTTAAAATTTTGTATAAATTTAAAATTTATTTAAATTCTAAAATTCTCTTTAAACATTTCAACATTTGAAATAGAATCGATTATTTTTTCAATTTATTAAAAATTTAAAAATAATATACCTACAACTTTTAAAATTTTTGAATTATGAATTTGAAAACATATTTTGTATAAATAAATTAACTTATTTCAGATACTCTAGATGATTCTTCTGCTCTGCCGGAATTAAGTTTTGATGATCTTTTAGATCCATCGCCCATTAAGAAATCTAATAAGTCTAATTTTGAGGATGATGACGATCCTTTGGACATGGATAACAAACAGAAAAATCCTGTTGATGATACTCTTAATACACCTGGACCTAAAAAGCCACCCGCTATGCAAAAGCCAGTTAACACCTCATTAACCACTTCCGGAAGTGCTAAAACGTTAACACCCGTACGGACACAAGCCGTAAAATTAGGAACTAGTCCAAGTACCTTGACTAATGTTATTAAAAATAATGCCGGCGGTGTCTCAACAACAGCCCCTGTTTTACTAAACAGTAAAAATGTTTTACCTAAAACCTCTACCCCCATGACAAACAATTCGATTAAGTTGACACCAAAAGTTGTGTCAAGCGTTGGAGGAAGTACTAGTGCAGCAACAGGAAATTTATCGATGACAGGTAAAACTGCGGTAAGAACACCAAATGGTCAAATAATTTTCATACAAAAAACTCCAGCTACATCAAATACCAAGACGGCGGCTACAACAAGCATTGCTAAAACACAAGCAGTGGGAGGCTCTGGTAACAAACCCTACACTATACAAGTCTTACGTACTGCAGATGGTAGTTATGTACCCATTAAAACATCTACCGCCGGAACAAATGGAAAAAATACCACATTGACTTTATCTCCATCAAGTATGGCTGGTAAGAAAATTATTTCTTCGACTGGAGGCCAGGTTATAATAAAAGGTGCTATTAAATCGGGTGATTTAACAGGTGCCTCAACGACGGCAAAAACAATAACGACAAATGCTATAACTGGTGTAAGAACTGTAGTAAAACCATTGACATCAACTTCTATAGCTAGTGGACAGGGAAATGATTTAAACAAATCGAAACCAATAGTTGTACAAGCATCAAGTGGTAAACAAATCATAGTACCCAATCAAAATCTTGTTAAATTATCCCCTAAACCCCAAGCAATAACAACAACGGCTACCGGGGGAACTGTTTCTACACCTACTAGTGGTACAACAGCGGGTCAGGTACATGCTATACAAATACCAGGTAAAATTGGTGTACAATATGTACGTGTTTTACCCAATACAAAAATACCAGCAAAAACTTTAAATACCTCGACGTCGGTATCTGTTACATCATCTCCTACTGTGTGCACAGCTACAAAAACCTTGAGTGCGCCTAATCAACCGGTGAAAATTTTAAATTCACAAAAATTTAAAATAGTACATGAAGGTGGCGCTACCAAGTTGGTGGTAGCACAAAAGAAAGATGACTCAAGTGGCAATAGTACGGAATCTCCAATAAGTTCTAAGGTCCAGAAGACCTTGGTTACAGTGCCGTATGCAGTGTCTATAAACGAAGATAAAAATAAAAATTCTCAAATACAATTACAGCAGCAATCTTCTCTTATAAAAGCTAATAATAATAGTAATACAAAACAAACTTTAATAAGAAAACATAAAATTTACGAAATTAATTCTGAAATACAACGCATTACGAACACTGGGACCACAACAACAGCAGCAGATAATTCAGGACCACCGGAAATTAAAAAACCTACTCCCAACAACCGAGTTGTAGTCGTTTCAAATTCAAATTCGAACTCCCAACCAAAAATTCTTAACAACAGCATACAACAACCTGGGCGTATTACGACGACTTCTATTTCCATACCTACATCAAGCAGCGCCCAATCTACCGCCAGAAATAGTAGTGGTATGGTGCAGGTCACCCATCAAGTACAGGTAACACAAAATGGTAATAAATTGTATACGGTTTTAAAACCCTCTACAACAGACCAAAAACCCACCATTAAATCAAGTAGTGTACTAAAAACAAATAGTCAAACATTAGCAACAGGCACAAGCATGAATAAACCCATTATGAAACCTTTAATCAACAAACAACAACTTATACAACAGCAACAAAAACAATTTCAATTAAAACAACAACATCAGGATCCTAATTCAACAAAGTCCTTACAAACATCTACAGCAACAACTACTAAGTCCTCATCAACATACGTGTTGCCCATTAAAATAAAAGAAGAACCTACAGACTCTTCAAACTCATATACTACAACATCAACTAGTCATGCAGAAACAACAAATGCTGCTCAACTTATGATGGGTGAAGAAGAGGGTGATCCCATGGTAGGTGGTGTACGTCGCAAACATTGTAATTGCAGTAAATCACAGTGTTTAAAATTATATTGTGATTGTTTTGCAAATGGTGAATTCTGTCAGGATTGTACGTGCAAAGATTGTTTTAACAATTTGGAAAACGAAGATGAACGTCAGAGGGCCATTAAGACGTGTTTAGAACGAAATCCAAATGCTTTTAAGTAAGTAACAAAAAAAAAAAATTAAATTTACAATGTTATTGTAAAATTAGTTTCGACTGCAAAGGCGACGATAAATTGATCATTTTTGAGTTAAATTTGTTTCGATCCTTTGAATGAAGCAGAAAAGAATTTGCAATTACTAAAACATATACATATTAATTTAATACGAAAGGTGGTAGAGATTTCGATGGTTTCAAATCATTTCTTAAAGTTACTTTAAGATTCTAAAAGTTGTTAGGATTTTAACGCCCATTTAATTAACTAATTTGTTAAAGTAGACCCACATTATTAGATGTTTTTTTACTCTATTGAACGATTGTCCATAGCACATATACAGAGTCCGTCTTATACAGCAATCACTGCAAATTCATATCTAAATTGATGTATCTTCTGCTTTTTCTCGATGTAATATTATTTCTATATTCTGTGTTTTTAAACGAGTTGAATAAATTTTCAAGTCCAATAGGTATAAATCTCTTATAATTAATATAATTTTTAAATAGTTTCCATTGTGATCACAACATTATCAGTCTATAAATACCTTGACCATGCTGCATGTTTTAATGAAAACATTTCTATGACATTTGTCACAGATGTTTTTATATACGTATGTGTGTATATAATATTTTTTTGAATTTAAAAATATGCAAATATTGCCATATTTAAAAACTCTGCATAATTTAAATTTTTTTAAACAAAGCAGGCTCGTTAATTTATTACATAATTAAAAAAAAACAGAGCAATACAAAATTTTTAAAGATTCCAACAATAATTTTCTATTTTTTTCAACTCAGACCCAAAATTACTTCTTCAAGAGATCAAGCGGATATGCGCCTGCACAATAAGGGCTGTAATTGCAAACGTTCCGGATGTTTAAAGAACTATTGTGAATGTTATGAAGCTAAAATACCTTGCAGTTCGAATTGTAAATGTGTGGGTAAGTAATTAAATATAACTCCCTCCACTAGTTAAAAATAAACTAAATTTTAAATTTTTATTACCCAGGATGTCGCAATGTTGAAGATCGTCCAGATTTGGATATGGACCCAATTGATCCAAAAATAATGGCAACTATAGCCATGGGTGGTTCTAGTACCGATAATATTTCTCTAAAGCGTACCTATGATAAAACACAAAGAGATCTTAATGCTGCTGGTACACTAGCAGGCATCAATATTAAGTCGGAAAAGAAAGAAACCATTAAATCTTTTAGTAATTATGACTCTATAACTGGACCTGTTTCTCCATCATTTGAACGTCAACAGTGCAATTTTATAACCCAAGAAGTAATTGATGCCACTATACAGTGCATGATAACCCAAGCGGATGAATGCGAAAAGAATAGTTTGCCCGCTTATCAAACTGAAAAAATGGTTATGGAAGAATTAGGTCGATGTTTGGTGGAAATAATAGATTTTTCCATACGTAATACCGATAATAGTTATACCCAAGATTAAGTATTGAATACATTTATTATATAATGTAAAGATGTTAAACACCTTCAAACTGACTATGCTTTGTTAATATAGAATTTTTATTATAGCTGAAAGGCCTTTTAAATTGTAAAATTAAAATATGGTGTATTAGCAAAGGCCTAAGTATGGAAAGGAAAACTTGCTATAAAATTTCCGTTTATAAGATTTTGAATATATATATTAAGGCTTTTATTTGTTTAAGAGTTTTTGACCACAGTTAAACGGATTATTACCATTTAAAAGAAGCACCTTTTTAGTGATAATAAAAAAGTAAAATGTACTAATAAAAAATTATATAACGTATTTATATCCTCTTAACGAAACTATTCTGTATATATAATTAAAAACTCTTTAATCTTTTAGTTAATTAGATTTTCAATAAATTGGTTATAACAAGAAAAAAACTTTTTGAAAGTTTTTTTTTACATTTGTAATACTAATATTAAATATATAGTTTTTTAATAACATTTATTTTAGACTTTTGTTAAAACATTTTTTTATTATTATTTTTTTTTTTTCAATTGTTTTAAGTTAATTAAAGTAACTTGACCTTTGACCCTTCTTGATTACTGTTCAAAATTCATTTTGTTTAATAAACTTACATATGTAGTCAAAACTTGCAAGCAAATTAATGTTCAGATTTATTTTTTTAAGTTAAGAACTTATTTACTTTAATGTAAATATAAAAAATTAAAAAAAAAAAAAAAAAATATTTAATAAAAATATATAAAGTTGATAAATATGGATGTTTAATTTTGG
>MINK01002978.1:0-10823 GCA_001735545.1 Phormia regina
ACGCTTTTGGGACAGAAAAATAAAAAGATTTTCTTAATTATTTCCTTAAATTGTATGATTTAGTAAAAATTTGTCATTAAACCTTTTTATTTTAGATAAGGAAGTTTCCGTTAATGCATTGAAGTAAAATTAAAAAAAAAGAAACATATATATAGGTTGGCCCCAAAATAAAAAAAAATAACGTTTCTTAAAAATTTTCGTTCTATCGTTAGCCTTTTTTAATTTGAATTTGTTCCAATTTTATTCGAACTTTTCGAAAAATATTTTCCTTCATATACAAATACGATCTATATACGTAAATAGAATTTTACGAATATTTTTATAATCTTTAATGATATATCCCAGCAAGTATTTTACTTACCCGGTAAGAGGACATTACATTGTTAAAAAGTACTTAGTATCATTAACTTTATATGGCACAATCCACAAATTCATAAAACATTTCATATTTCTAATAACTCCCAACCAACCAAATTAAATGAAATACAATTTATACTTAGAAATGTTTTTGTTTACAAAAATTGTACTTTGTAAACTTAAGGTGTAATTTGTTTAAATAAAAATATTTTTCAAGCTAAATTTTAGAATGGAACTTTAGCTATTTTTTGGTGTGTTTTCCAAAAGTATTTCAAATATTTTTATTTCGTAAATAATCTTAAGATATTTAATATTTAATCAAAATGTCGTAAATACTGTATAAAATGCTTTCTCACTGCTCCATTTAATTGAAAAATATTTGTGATTATCATTAATCATAGCTGACATTTAATCGATTTTTTTTGGAAATTTTATGGAATGGAATTAAAATGTTTGTATTAATATATTTTTGGAAAATATCACATATTGTGTAGCTCTTAAAGAAAAGCAATAGACATTTTCTTTACTGCTTTATCAAATAGTAACATTTTGATTATAATCCTGTAACTTCTAATCGTTTACATAGGTTCAGCAGAGGAGAGTAAAATTTTAATTTTAGAATAAGGATTTTACATTCATCATTCAGCGCTTTGGTTCATTATACTGGATCCACCTTTTATCGATCATTTTAAAAGTTCAAAATCGTTTTTCTTGCTTTTTAATAAATCTAAATGATTTATAGAAATTTTAATACTTCAATCGTTATCCTCGCTCTCATTCCAACAAAAACAAAATACTATTTTAAACTTAATCACGGGCCCTTAATCAACAAAAGTACCAATATACTTACAGTTTTAAAATATAAAAAAAAAAATCATTATCTATATATTTGTTTTTTAATTTTAAGTTTATTGATTTCTTATTTTTTATGATTTTTATGTTTTTTTTCTTCTTATTTTTGCCATATAATTTAATAATGCTTTGCTTCTGTTTTATGTTATTTTTTTGTAATTACATTTATAATAATAGTAATTATAAATTTAAAACATAATGCTAAGTTTTAAGTAGAGAAATAATTTAATTTTTAGAAAATATAACAAAAGTAAGAAAAACAAAAATTTATAAAAAAGAAAAGAAAAAAAAAAACATTATTGAATGCTAAAATGAAAAAGGCTTAATAAAAACTAAATTTAGAAACAAATGAAATATTTAAATAATAAACTAAAGATCTTAAATTAAATCCTTAATAGAGAAAGAGGAAAATCTAAGTGAACTTTATATAATTTCTTTAAAAGAATCGAGAATAAAAAATGCTGTTAAACAAAGAAAGTACATTAATATTTATTATAAATAGGAATTTGAAAAAGAAAAAAAAACCAATTACATAATAAAAAAAAATTAAGGACCACAAAAATTAATTAATTTTTTTAAATATATATATATTTTGTTTTTTATATTTTTTATTTTATTTTATTTTTTAATATATTTAAACATTAATATTTTTATGTTTGTTTTTTTTTTAATTTTATTTTATTTTTAAATGTATTTTGTTTAATGTAGATTTATAAGAGAGTGTATGTGTGTGTACAGATTTATTTGTATTTGGAAATAATGATATTTAATTTTTCTTATTTCTCTTTTACTTTTAATTAAAACAATGAGTTTTTAATTCATATTATTTTTTTTCCTTTGTTTATTTCTTATCTTTAATTTTGTTTTTGGAGGCTGCTTTTCTGCAGTTGCACACATAATATTAAATATATTGCTAATAAAGGACGAGGATTTATTTTAGGAGGAGCAGGAGTTAAGAAAAAAAGGAAAAATAACTAAAAAGCAGTATTTTTTTCAAATCTAAAAAACCATTTCCTATTGATTGATATTTTTCGTATTTTGTTTTATTTCTTTCTTTTAACATTTCTACTGAAATGTTTTTTTGTTTTTTACTTGTTATAATTTTCTTTTTCCTTTTTTCCCCATTTTGTTTGTTTGTTTGTTGTACATGTGTGTTGTCATTATTGATGTTGTTTTTATAAAACGGAAATGGTTGCTGTAACTATATTTTTTGATGTGAAATGAGTATGATGAACTCCAGGTGTACGTACATATTGTTGTTGTTGTTGTTTAAGATTAATTTTCATTAAATTAAAGGCTTTAACGGCTGCGGTTGCGGCGGATGGCTAGTCAATGAAACTTTGTTCGACACAAGCTTTCACTCGTTTCTCGTATTCACGACGATTTTCCTTGTAAAGTTGGGCAGCTGTTGAATTAGCTGGAGAATTTGGATTTGGATCACTCAATAAAGACTGAAATTTAAATATTATTCAAAATTAAATAATTTATTTAATAAAAATATATATTTTTTTACTATTTTCTGTTCAATATGAATGTATTTATTTATCTTACCTGTATAGATGTTAATATAGCTGATACATCATATGTGGGACTCCATCTATTTTGTAATATATCCAAACAGATACCACCATCTGCATAAACATTGGGATGAAATACTTTTGAAACAAATCTCACCGTTGGTGGTTTATTTGGATATTCTTCAGTAAATTCTATTGTTAATTTAAATGTGCCATCCTCGAATGGTGTATCGTGTGGACCGAAAATCACAGCATTCCATATCATAATATTATTATCTGTTGGCGCTCCAGAAACACCAGTTGGTGGATCTTCTTGAAGTCTATAAAAAATAAATTTAATTAACATAAATTAAGAAAATAAAGCAAATAACAAAAAAGTAAAAAAAAAATATATATATACTGAAACATTTAAGTTATTCAGGAGTAAATTTACATAAGTCAATATACCCCTGAATAAATGTTCTACACATATTGAGTTTGTTTATTCATACGTTCACGTAGTTTGTTTACACTTGAATTATGATTCATAAAAGTATGAGCGAAAAAAGAGAATTTTAATGGTGAGGACATGATTTGTTCTTATACGAGTACTTGTTGGCAAATGATGATTTGAATCTCATATGTATATATACGTGTAAGTTTCATTTATAATTAAAATACATATTTTCTATTAAAAGTCAATAACAATTTCAAATGATTTTTTCTTCTCTTGTTTGAATTCTGTTCAATTCATTATTTCAATTGTTTGAAATGTGCATAAATAAACAAAAAAAGTTAATTTTTATAAGTGAAGATGGGCATTCATTGATACAATAAACCCTACATTTAACTTTTCAATGATATTTATTTTGATATGTTAGTAACGCAAATGGTGTAAACTACGACCAATAGATCTAGTAAAATATTTATTACCTAATAAATTTGGCAAAAAAGCTCATAAAAACTAAAACATCCAATATAAAACATACAAAAATAAAAAAATACAGACGGAAATGCTGACAAAAATTTAGAAGCCAAGAGAATGGCACTGATTTTTCGCAATTTCTTAGGAAAAAAATATTTATGTTGCTAATGCTCGACGAAATGTTCAACATAACTTATAGACCTAAAAGCAATACAATGTCTTTAAAATTCCTGGTATGACATGGTTTATTAAGTGGCTGTAAAAGAATACTCGACTCTCTAAGTACCGATTTTTTAATGTCGAAATCGAACGAATCCGATTCTAGCCTAAACTATTTACTGATATATTATTATTTTTGTTTTAATTTAGATTTCGATGAATAATCTTAAAATAATAATTAAATTAATGACTATAAGCTTGTAAGTTTTTTTTTTGTCTCTGAGCTCGTAGAAGAAATTGAAGAATTGGAAACTAAACATTTCCATCTATTTAATCATATCGCCTACTAATTCAGAATTGCGACATCAGTAATTGCTATGTGTGAACCCCGACTGACAAATTTTTTCTCATATAATTATACTAGTATTTGTCGAGTAGTAATAACATACTATTCAACAATTTGTATACAGTATACTCGCGAAAACGTGAACTAAATTTTTTAACATAAATGAAAAACTTTTTTTGTTTTAACGAACACAAACAGGTCCGTTAAACAATCGTTTTCAAAACGAAACGGTTTGAAAAATTGTGATAAATTTCATGTGAAAAATAACAATTATTGTTAGGTAAATATAATAAAATTATTTAATACAATAATAAAAGAAAATGATGATTTATCAATAACAACAACTTAAATATCAGAACATCACACATTTTTCGATTTAAAATTGATTGGCTTTCTTATTAATTTAGAAAGACTCTTTATCGTTTTATACCTATAAAAAGTTTCGTTATTTGAAAACCAAATATAAAGCAAAACCGAAAATGTAACTAATAGCAGGGGAAGATATTGGGCTCTTGTGCAAAGAGAATTTAAGAGCATCGAATTCAAAAAAAATACGACCGATACAATTTGATAGTTTTTTCTCTAATGCAAGTGTTATCAAAAAAGGCCCACGTTTTCATAAGTAATTGTTTGAACTAAAAAAATATACTTTTCTATTATGTGTAATATAATTTTAATTAATTTTTAAAAATTCTGAGATTAACTGTTCCAAATTATTGAATTTTATCTAGGTTTTCTTTTAAATTAATTAAAACTATTTTTCACTCAATTATGTTTTACTATATTCCTGTTCTTGTCACAGCAAGAAGCATCAAGTGGCCCAGAACAAGCTTTTAAAGATGATTTTTAATCTTAACTGACATTTTTCAACACGAAGACATTTTTTAACGCTTGCTGATTTCTGCAGTGTAAATGTTAAACTTAATAAATGAACATTTTATTAAAATATGTCAACAATTACACCACATTTACATTAATAATAAATTTTACTTCTTCACTCTAGTATTTAGTTTTCAAAAATTGATTTAAAAAGGTTTTTGCTTAAATTTTTCTTTTAACATAAATACTATATCCTCAAGATTCAAATATTACCACTAAGTTTAAACATTAAAGTAGAAACGAAAATTATTTCTCTAAAATCATTTTGTAACTCTATCAATATCAAGGAAATACAAATAAAAATTAAATTAAAAATATATATATGTTAATAATTTTCAAACGCACTACTTATTTTATTACAGAGAATAATATATTTCTTCACCAATTTTTATAAAAAAGTTTTACAAGTTTTTAGATTGTTTTATTCAATACAAATAACAAAACTCTTTGTTTTATAAAAAGAACAAAAAAAAATTATAAATGATTTTCAAAGAAAGAAATACAATTAATAAATATTATTTTAAAGATGCCACACGACTTATTCTAGCACCTACACAAAATCAAAAAATTGAATTTTTAATTTTCAATGTAAATAAAAATTCAGGAATTGTTTTCTTCAAAATTAAATATATGTATAAAAGTATTTATATTTAAAAACTAGAAAGATAAATGAATCATGAAATGTTAATGGTTTTTAATAAAAATCTAAATCAGTAACCAAAAAATTAGTCATTTTATAAAAATATGAACAAACACATTTCTTTAAACTCATAACTATTAAAGGAAAATAAAAACTAAATTTAGTTATATCGAAGCTTTTAACTAGTCGATTTCAAATTTTTTATTTATAGTATAAGACGTAGCAATACAAATAAAGAAATAATAAAAATTATAAAAAGTCAAATAATAAAGTAAATGAACCCTCTCAATTTGAAAATGATTTCATCAGAATAAATCAGAAAATATTTATCATATCACAATAGATATTGGCCATAATGTAAGTTGTACTAACTAACTATAGATATTTAATAAATATATCTTAAAAAAATATATATTTATTGCTTTATTAGCTCCGGAAGTAAATGTATATACGCAATATAATATCTAGCCTTCATTTATGATTATTTTAAAATAAATACTATCCGATTTTAAATTTTTGTACCAGAAATTACGTAAATACTAATAATGAAGTGTATTAATTGGAGTATAATTAAGATAAAAATCCACTATCAATAAGTATAATTCCTACTAAAGAATTCATTAAATTTTTAAAACATATTCCATTTTTTGAAATATATAAAATATTTTGTCATATTGGGTCTTAAAATTATTTCGATCGGAGCTCAAGTAAAAGTCCCGTTATCTTTGCACAGATAACGGGACTTTGCCTTACTTGTTTTTATATTTTTGGGATTGCACTCATAGTTCCATAGAAATATAAAAAACTATTTTGATCTTATAAATATTTCGGGAAGTGTAGTTTATTGGTTGATTCAATTGTACTCACTCGTAGTATAGTATGTACATAGTTATTTTTTTTAGTATAATGTGTTGAACAAAAACTATTGCATGTTGGCTTAAAGCCAGATATTATTTTTTAATTTATTTATTTCTTTTTTTTTCATTACATTTATTCATTAAAACGTTGAACTTGTTAAAAATAAAATATAGAAAAAAAAAAAAAAAAAACGTCAACATCTGTCAGAAAAAAAAACAAAGAGTCTATAAATAAGGTTTCATACATAGGCGGACTCGTCAGGGGAAACTTGTTGAACATCTTTAAAATATATTCATTTAGAAAATGAAATAAACGTTTTTGCGCCCTTTTTCATAACAAAAGTATTCAAATAATTTGTTTATATTTCCAGATATAAAATAATAAGTAAAAAATAATTTTTTTAATAGAAGGTTAATGTTGGCGACGCTGTAATCAAATCTTAACATATATAAAGCTAAATTATTGGGAAACGCTTGTAAGATCAAGCTTTGGCTTTTTTATATTTAATTTATAATATATTACAGTTCACCGAAAAATATAATTTTTATAATTCTCGTGGAACTGTAGTTAGTTGTAACTGTAGACACAAAAAATATTTAGACAGATTTATCTTTTATTAAAGGAAGAAGCTTGTTTTACAAACATTATTTGATGTATATTTCGGTAAAAATTACTTTGTTATTATCGCAACAGCATCAAGCTTGTAATATATTTTTTTTAAGAAATTTTCTTTTGGAAAATATAATATTTAAAAAAAAAGGTTAAAAAGTAAAAAGAAGACATTTTCCTTTGGGTAAAGAAAAAGCTACAATACAAATTTTATTTGTAATTATTTTAATCATTTAAATTTAAAATAAAAGGGAAAAATTACTTTTTGTATATAACACTCTAATAATTAACATTATTTTTTTACAGCTCTGGCCGGTATAATACATTAGAACAATTAATGACAATGACATACTGAACAAATTTAATATTTAAGTATTTTAAATTGATATTTTTTTGTAGCAACAAATTGTAGTTTTATATTTCTTAATTTCATGTGTGAATTCAATTCATTAACAAGCAGAATTACAATCAATTAATTTTTCGTTAAAACAAAAACTAAAAAATATATATTACATTTCGAGCCCTTATTTTAAATTAAAAATTTCCTAAATTTTGTAATATTTTTAAATTAAAAACACTTCATTTAAATTCAAAAAAAAATATATATATATATATTTTTTATATTAATTTAAATAATATGTAATTCTATAAACAAACTTTGAAATTAATCTTCAAAATCTCTTTTTAAGTTGTAATAAAATACAATATTTTGCTAAATCATCTAAACAATCAAAATAATCTTTATTTAAATTTCAGTCTACTCTCCAGTGAACTGATGACCTTTTTTGATAAACAACTTATACTCATTTAAATTATTATACATTTTGTACTTAAGTATCATATTCCTTATTAAAAATTCCATTTTATTATTTGCAAAAGAAAGTAAAAAAATACGTGTTTTAGTCTTTTTAAAAAATATTAATACATTTTTATACATTAAGGTAAATTATTGGTAAACATTTCTTCCTTAACCTTTTTTTTTCAAACTGTGTCTTAAAACACTGTATATAGAAAGAGACTTTATAAAAACATAAATATTTGTTTATTATAAAGGGGGTGGAGAGGAAAATAGTAAAAAAAAAGAAATATTATACAATAAATTAATCATATAAATAAAATGTAAGGAATAAATAACCTACAAAATGTCATTTATTTTTGTTGGTATATAAAAGATATTTAATATAGTGTTTGATAAAATGTTTGTTATATTATGATTAAAAGTATTATTTATTTGTTATTTATATAGTAAAGTCTGATATTGAATGGCTTTAGATAATAAAAAATACATAAATCTATTTATTTATTTTTTAAGGAGTTTAAACATAAATTATTTTAAGACAAAATAGAATATTTCAAGATTCTTTTTTTTTAAATGTACAAACAATATCCCCTTTATAAAGATTCAAAATGTTTTAAATGCAGCCGTAATATGAATTATTAAAACAAAAAAAATCTTTTGAATTAAAAAAGTGATGATTTAAGTTCATAAGAGAATTTTAAACTAAATATTAAACGAATATAATATATATGGTTTAAATTAATTAAAGTAATAAAAATATTAATTTATGGTATTAATTTTTACAGTAATTTAAAAGTGAAATATTAGTTATCATTTACAGACCAATAGTTGAATAAAAGAAGAAGTACAATGTGTGCCTTATGTGTGGCCTCAAATTCAATCTATAAAAATAAAACAAATAGTGAAATATACTTAAAGATATTTCAGGACTTTTTGTTAGATATTTAAGGACTTTTTTAAACTCCGTTTCAAGTAGTTCTTAGTATTTAATGTACTTTAAATTATCTTCCAATTGCACGTAGTTCCAAGTAATTTGATTGATAAACCTATTTCGGTAAGAACACTAACAATTTCTTGAGAAAAAAGCATATATGTACACTATATTTTCTTAGGAAAATTTGAAGGTTTTTACAAAGGGACTCATTCACGTATATTTCTCTGGAATAGGTTTTTTTCCACATATGCACCCGACATTTATCTGCCATATTCCTTACAGCATCTGCAACACAAAATTCCTGGCCAGGAAGTTGGAAAAAATAAACCAGTCTGTATGAACGTTTTATCGCCTATTATTATACACTAATTAATATTTGACAGACATAAGTTTTTTTAAGTTTAAACAACAGAGCCGAATTTTAAGATAATTTATAATAGCTCCCACATATCTCTACTTTTAAGCTTTGATCCACAATTGGTCACAAATTTAATATATATGATAACTCAATGGATATTGATGCGCATACATGATGGTAAAGGGTATAAATGATATTTGTCTGAAATAAGTGTTTTAAGAAGAAACAACAGTGCCGAATTTTAGGATATTTTATATTAGATCTCATATAAATCCACTATCAGGTTTCGATCCACAGTCTAATGTATGATAACTCCATAAATTTTAATACACATACATGATGGGAAAGGGTATCATATGGCGGTCTTTGTAATTTATGTTATCTAACAAAATATTTTAATATTTTTTTACTGGCATAAATAGATCTCCCTAACTCAGCTCCATTTTATTTGATTTGTTGTCACTGATAGTACTTTTAACAGTGAAAATAAAGATATAAAAATTTGATCGGAATTAAATAGTTTGGATGTTATAACGCTTTGAAAATCGATTTTAACTTTATTTATTTCATGAAAAATCTTAAGCCAATTAAATACAATCGATTTAAGTTAAAAAATATTCTTAATTTTACACTTATGTGAAAATATACACTTTTAACATAAGCATATCCTACCACAAATATGGCCCTCTATCCTTTAAAAAGGAAAAAAAATTATTAAAAAAAAGAAAGTGATAACCATATGTAACAAAAATAATAATTAGCGATAATAAAAATTACGATCTTATTAATAACATAATTAGTTGTTTAAATTGTGTAATAGAATAAGAAAAATTTCTTTTATAATATGGTAATATGGAGTTCCATAGCCTAGTTACAAGAACAACAAATGACCTTTGCATAAATAGTGTATGAAAAAGAGGATATACTAAACAAATTTTGACGTTAGATATCTACCCGTCTTCAGGTAACATAAAATATTTAATATTAACACTAACATCATTAACATGAAGCTGACTTGTATGGAGTTGAAGAAATTTTAAATATTTCATAAAACAGCAATAGCAACTTAACATTAACAAAGTCTCTGAAGCTGCGACCATAGCTGCCAGATTTGACAATTTATCGACATTTGACGATGTTTCGTCACAAAAATTGCAAAAGAACGTTTTGACGATTTTTCTTCTAAAACTCAAGAATAAAATATGTGTAGCAATTTTTCTACCCCGCACAAACATAAGTAGTTGGGTTATTATGTGTCTGTGTTGATGATTATGGCGTCGGAATACTTTTTGGGCTACTAGCGTATAAATATTGTAAATAATGTACAGGTCGCACTTTTAAATGTATCTTGAAGCTTATATATCGGAACAATGTTTTAATATGGGAGCTATTATTAATGAATAATTAATCATATTAAGGGTGTGAAGATAAATACGTCAGTTAAATACGTCCTACAGAAATGTTAAATANNGAAATGTTAAATACGCTCCACACGCTGTTAATTGATTTTTCAAAATAAACAAAATTATTAAAAAAAAACTATATAAAAATTAAATTTAAAATAAAAAACGAAAATATATTTAAAAAAAAATATTAAAATATAAAATTTAA
>MINK01002980.1:0-13867 GCA_001735545.1 Phormia regina
GTATGTATGTATGTATGTATGTATGTATGTATGTATGTATGTATGTATACATATGTATATAAACTCATGACACAAATGTCCTAGGATAAATTATCGTGTGTAATAGACTAACCAAAAAATTAGTAGTTCATAATAGTTATTAGTCTGTATGTGTGTATGTACTATGTCGGTAACCAAATATGTACATATTTAAAATATTATACACGATGGGTGTAACACATTCATTCATACATTTATGGCCTAACAAAAATATGTGCAATATTTAGTTAAAAATGACTAAAGAACACGCCAAGGCGGCATAATACATATTAAATTGACTTGAAAGTGTCTGACTGATGATGTTGAGGCATAAATATAAATACATACTACAAAACTATACATTATGACGACGACTATGGACATCAATAGGTCAAATTAGAATAAAAAAATGAAAACACTAAAAGTAAGTTATAATCTAATAATAATAAAAAAACAACAACAAAACGAACGCAACTAACTAACAATGTTTAGTCTTAATAATAATAAGAATTAGAAAGTATGTTACCAGTGATGAAACATATATAGAGTGTTTTAAAAATAAATGTTAATTTAAAAAAAATGGATTGTGCTTTTTTACGAAAAAACAAGTTTAGTTTTTATTTCGCGAATGTTATAGCTTTAGTTTTTTGTTTTAAAATTTCCTGAATTCCCAGAAATTCTAGCCAAAATTAACTCATAACTTTTTAACTTATAACTTTTTATAGAACAGTTCATTCTAAAGTCTCACGACATCCCGTAAAAAACTATAATTATTACGTAATTCGATGATTTTAACTTGGGCCTGATATAGAAAATTATATTAATCCATTAATTGTATGAATGGTAATTAATAAAAATATGATTTTTTTTCCTTACATAAAAATAAAATTCTTTTATATCGAACTATATGTTTAAGACCACTAAAGTTTATGTATCTATATATTATTGATGAAATTCTAGGAAACGGAACGTATTATCTTGTAGTACGAAATTTGTTTTAAATATTCATATAATGTTTGTTAGGTACATTAATGACATTTGAATATAAGGAGTGCGTTCTAAAAAACCTTAACATATATGAAATTCAATCATTTGGAAACGTCTGGTCTTAGAGTTTTGACCTTTTTTATATTTAATTGATATTATATTAAAGTTCACAAAAATATATAATATATAAAGTTCTAACCATTACTTATAAAATCGTGCACATTTTTTGATAACTTTACGATTAGAGCTTTCATAGTTATTTTCATCACTGTTTTAGTAATTTTAATTTTAAAGTCTTCGATATTTTGGGGTATCCTTTTTTGTGCTCTTCAATTCTTTTTTCACAAGTACCCAATATCTTTCCGCTGGGCAATTTGGAGAATTGTCCGCTCTTGGTACAAAAACTATGTTATTGTTTTGGTACCACTCCAATGCTGTCATACCTTAGGGAAGAACATGATGCCAAATCGGGCCAATAATGTGTGGATACATTGTGCTCTCTTATGAAAGGAAGAAACATTTTTTTGTAAACATTCTTTGATATATATGTAGATATTTATAGAGCCGATGGTAACAAGTTAAAATTTTAGCTAACCGAGCTACTTTCCTACCAAATGAGTTTAGAGCGAGGTTAATGGCAAAGGACTAGTCAACCTTTTTGTTATGGGAACAAAATGGTTTTGGAACAATCACAACTGATTGATTGGGTATAGGTTCCACTTTTTCTTCTTTTTCTTTTTTCTACCATAAAGGGATCACAATAGGCCGTTCGGCCTCTGGGTGTAGGTGTGAATACACCACCCTTTCTAACTTACCCTAACCTATTTTCAATATGTTTTTAATTTTTTGGACTTCCCTATATTTTGTGCACCTTGTTTTCTTCTTCTTGTTAATGGTGAAGTTCTCTTGATACTGTTAATAACATTGTAAACAGTTTAACAGCAGAAATTTAAATCCTAGACAAATTTTTTGTAGGACAAATTTAGATTTTTTAAAATTTTTAATAATTTATAGTACGTACATCTTTTTCGACCCCCATTTTGATCAAACTCACAAGAAGTTAACATGGGTGCCATTAAACCATTCCTTTGAGATAACTTTACGAAATTTGGCACAGAGTTTGTTTTGGTGATTGTGATAACAAATTAAGAA
The DNA here is from genome assembly GCA_001735545.1 of Phormia regina. Taxonomy (NCBI): domain Eukaryota; kingdom Metazoa; phylum Arthropoda; class Insecta; order Diptera; family Calliphoridae; genus Phormia; species Phormia regina. Next base: position 2,158 of record MINK01002980.1, read on the forward strand.
GACTTGAATGTCTAGATATTTTTTTATTCCGAAATACAGGGACTGGGAAATTTCAGAAATCATACCATTTTTGGTCCCGAAAAATTTTTATAAAAAATATTTTGAAATTTTTTGAGCTCAAATTTAAAGCTATTTACCTTTAGAATACACCCATATCATAAAAGCAGTTTTTCGAAAAGTAGACTTAAAGATATCGAAGAAATGACCACTGATGTGTTTTCGCAACACTACCGTGTGTCTTTAATACCTGATTTTAAACATCCTATCCATAAAAAATTCGATTTTTTTTCTTTAATTTTTAAGACAACATGTTAAACTAAAAATATATATCATTAATTTCATAATTAGTTAATTAGACGATGTTAAAGTTACTGCTGCTAAAACGCAACAGCGGTCGGGAATGGGTTAAAAAGAATTACTGAAATATTCTTCAAAGATAACTAGATCAAAAAGAAATTTAAATATTGCTTCCGAAAAAAATTATGAGGCAAAACGTATGTAAAGATTTTTTCCAACGCACTCCTTAAAATCGGACAAGTCGTTTTAGAGATATCCCTCAATATGTGGTACAACTTTCTTAACTTTACAAATCGGAACTTATCGCAAAGAATAGAGTAAACTAAACGGATAAGAGGTCTAGTACTTATTTATACCGTGTATCCGAATTAAATCGGTAACCCCTTGTCTCAGAATCAGTGTTTCCCTGTATTATTAAATATTAAACAGTTACAGGCTTATGATCGGTAAATCAAATTGATTCCACATTTATTTTGATTTCAATCAATAGTTTAACAAAAAACATAATTAACAATTTTATAATATTGCTAATTTATTCATAACAAATTATCTTTTATTGATATTCCCTATTTTTAATAAATATTTACGACAACAATAAGTTAAAATAAAATTAAAATTTTGTTTATTGTTAATTTAATATTATTTATCATTTCATTCTCTTTATTTAGGCGGCTTTGAATACATAAATATGTATGTGTTTATCTTTTCAGTTGAAGAGGTCAAAGCTTCTGCTTTTGTAATAAATTTTTTTAGATGAAAATAGAAAATAACATCATACTAACTAACGTACATGACCATAAACATTATTAAAAAACAAAAAACACTCTCTATCTCTAAATATTCATCCAACTCAAACAACCTATGCATCCATCCATCAGTCTATTATTATATTTTTTCGTATATTGTCCAAAATAATACCCCAAAAAAAAAAAAGTTTAAATCTATATGGTAATAAAATATTTCTTTTTTTTTAACAAGAAAAACCTGAAGTTGTAGGTTTTTTTTTAATATAGAAACAAAAAGACGAATGGAGGAATTAATAAAAACAGGTTCATTTCATGTTTCATGTTCGTTAAGCACCACCTCACTAGCTCACCACCACGATTCATTTAAATTGAACGTATGAGTCTTACTTGTGTCGTCATCAAAGGCCAAGTCTTTTGCTTTTATTCCACAAAAACAAATAAATAATAATAAGAAACAAACAACAAAATATTTATAACATTTGACTTTGATTTGAAATATACATTTTATATATTTCAGTTGTTGAAGGGTTTGCTTAAGTTTGTTGGGGTTCTTTAACAGTTACCAAGAAATACAATTTTATATTACAACAATTTTTGTCTTTCTTTTTCATATTATAAAAATGTTACAACATGAAAAGTAAAATTTCATCTAATATAATCATTTGGTTGAAAAATTGTCAAGCCCCATATCATGATATTATTTTAAAACAATTTTTGGAAAAATTAATAGAAAAAAATTAATTATTTAGTAACCAAAAAGCAATGTATGGAAATTTTACAACATTAGCGTTTTTCAATTGAAATGAAAACGAAATATGTTAAAGAAGCGTGAGATATAAATGGCGAAAATTTTCACTTGAGCTACTTTAATTTGAATAATAATTTGGGTTGCTAAACAAAGTTTTAAGAAACTTTTTTTTTTAAGTTTTTTGTCAATGAATTTCTTGTATTTGTCATGACAGCTGTCAGTTATAACTTAAATATAAATTGTTTATAAATTTATTAAACAATCTTGTCATTGGACAATATTATTTTAAAGAAAATACTTAAAATTTATTTTGTTAACTATATGTTAATCATATACATACATGCATAGATTATAACCAAAATTTAAACGTGACTTGTATTAAATGCATTATATTTATTATTGCCAATTTGTTAACATTCATACATATACACACACATATATGCCTGAAAAAACAATACCTTCAAATGTTGAAAATTTGTTAAGAATATTCAATTTTTTTAACAATTATTTTACAGAATTGTTTTTTAAATTTTTTTTTCAATTATTCCGTAATTTTTTGCAAAACCAATTCGCACCTTTTACGCAATTTTGTTTGACTTAAAGGTCAAAATAGTTCACCTATAATTATCACTTAAATATTAACAAGGAAGAAAAAAACTAAATCTTATCCTCGTACCAGATTATGTTTAAGTTGGTAATGGACTAAAATTGAACGATCAGATTTTTTGATCAATGCCAATTCATCAGGACCACATACTTTTCATACCCTACATCCCCATGGGTGACGCGGAGAAAAAATATTCTTATACCCCCTTTAAAGTATACCGTTCGACTCAGAATCACTTTCTCGAGTCGTTTTAACCAAGTCCGTCCGTACATTTGATGGGCTGGCTGGACGGCTGCCCGTTTAAAGTTTGTGCGCAAAGTACAGGTTATTTAAAGATAATTTGATGAAATTTGGTTCACATTGTTTTTTTTGTACAAGGACAAAGCTTATTGAATTTGGTTATGATCGGTCCAATATATCTCCTAGGCCTCATAAAAATGTTCTAATGAAATAGAGTTTTAACACTTTAAATTTCCTTAAAAATATAAATATTTTAATGAAATTCCACACAAATAAGTTTTATGTAAGCCTAAATATCCCTGTTTCAAATTTCGTGAAGATCGGTCCATTATAGGCCATAGCTTCCATATGAACCCCTCCATCGAAAATCATTTTAATGTGCATAAATCCCATAAAAATATTACTATCAACTTTATATTCGACACAAATTATATTTTTACAATATAAATGACAGTGCAAAATTTTGTAAAGATCGGTACATAATTGATAGTAGGTGCCATATAAGCACCAATTTCCGGAATCACCCAAAAGTGCATAAATACATGTGAATCTTTTTATCGACGTAATATTCTTTGTTAGTATTTTTTATTTTACACTTAAGACCAAGTATAGGTTCATAATTGACCCCTTCTCGAATTTTGGTAAACGTAGGCAATGGTATAGGGTATCATATAATTCATCTATAATTATCACTTTAATATTAACGAAGAATGAAATACTAAATCATATCCTTATACCAGATTATGATAAAATTAGTTGTGGACTGATATTGAACGATCAGATTGTTTGATCAATGCCAATTCATCAGGACCCAATACCTGCTGCGTCAGAAAAATATTGGATTTAACTATTTTTTTAAAACTCACATAATAGCTTAACTAATCATGATTGCAAAAATTTATTTTTTCTTTAATTATACAAAATGCGAGCACAAAAAAAACAAATCCGAAAATCTTAAAAAGAAATATATTTCAACAACATTTTGAAGCTTTGCCTGTCCGTAATCGCAGAAGCTGTTAGAATCTGATAGAAATGGTAATTAGCAAACTTTTTAAAAGCAGAAAATTCACGTATTTTCACACCCTGGTAGAAAAATTTGGCTCCGTTAGAAATTGTAATATGATCTGGTTTATAATTGTAAGAGTCGCTCACAAATTTAATTATCTTAGCTCCCTGATAAAATGTTCAATATATGGCTTCCTTAGGATTGTAAGATGGATAGTTTTATAACTAAGCTGAATTCTTATTTTCTACCAAATCTGGAAGCTTCAGAAAGACACATAATTCCAATTATCTCCGCCATCCTTTACAAATTTCCATATAAATATAGAGAATATTATTTTAAATTATATTAAATATTCTTATATGTATTGAGTTTAATTTAAAATTAGAGCAAAAAACTCCAAATGGATCATCCTATATATAAATTTTTAAATAAATAAAAAAGGTTTTCTTAATTCTTTAAACTTGTCAAAATAGTTTAAGACTTTTCAATGCCTATGTAGTATAAGGAATGCGCGCGAAAAAAACTTGACATAACCTTTTCAGAAGATATTAATTTTTTTTATTTAATTATTTTTTATTATCCGTTATTAATTTTGATGATAACCATGTTGATTTGCTATGAGTTTGATTATTGTTTGATAAATTATTAAAAAATCTTGTTGTCAAACTGTTTCCAATGTGTCAGGAGAATTTGATCATATCAGGAGAATTTGATCATACATAGATCCAAATGATATTGAGAAGGTGAAAAAATTGAAAGCCTTTTAAAGAACTCCAAACAGATCTGGACTAATTGGTGCGAAAAGTTAACGTCCAAAAAATAAAGTAAAAAAATCCGACAGAAATGCTGTAAAAAGTTTAGAATGCCAATAATAGGATACAGAAATTAAAATCAAATTTCATACAAAAATGTTCATATATAAGAGAAGACGAAACGTATATTCTGGTAGAAATTGTCCCGAGTTAAGACCAGTGGAGAGATATTAAGCTCTTGTGAAAAGAGAATTGAGAGTACAAAAAAAATATCGCAGATTTTAAAAGGAAAATCTCAAATGGAATAGTTATCAAAAAAGATCCACGATTTCATAAGTAAAAGTTAGAACTATAGAAATTATATATTTCTGTGAAATGTAATATAATATCAATTAAATATAAAAAAAGCCAGATTTTTTCGAACGCACTCCTTATAAATTTTAAGTAGCTAGTTTGCTATTAGACACAAAATATTTCTGTGAAAATTGGCAAACATGATATTGTGTTTAAAGTACACTTTGTTTTTATGATAAAAGAAAAGTTCAACGTTCTACAAATCTTTAAAATAAAAACAGAAAAATAACAAAAAACACATATTTAAAATAGGTAAAAAAAAAGAAATGGAAAAAATCCATTTGTTATACGCTATGTAAAAACAATATTTATTTGGTATAAAAACCTTTTAGTTTTTTTGTTAAGTACAAAATAAATTGTTTTAAAATAATCAACCAATATTAAATTTAAAAACAAAATCATTTTAATCCTTTGGCCATCAATTACTTTAACATAAAATGCCATTTAATATATTATTTATCTAAATTTTACTTTAATCCATTTCTAATCTCTTTATTTTACAGAACTCGAATTAGGCACAAAATGTATTGTGGAAATGGAAAAACAACAGACAATTCTGCACAATCCTCCGGCTATAGACAAAATAGAAAGGTTTGTTTGTCACCCAAAGAAATTTCTGTTTTATTTTTTATTTTTAATATTAATGTTGTTCATAATCATATTTCTTTGTTCATTTTACAGCCGGAAACCCCCAAAGACATTTGCATTTGATCATTGTTTCTATTCATTAAATCCAAATGATGAGAATTTTGCTTCACAAGAGACTGTATTCGATTGTGTGGGACGTGATATATTGGATAATGCATTTCAAGGTTATAATGCGTGCATCTTTGCCTATGGACAAACGGGTATGTGCAAGTATGCCCAGTACTGTTGCATACATAATAAAGAATTTTATTTTATTATTCAATTAATATTTATTGTGATGTTCTTTTGTTTTTTAATCTTATTGTTTTATAATGTATAGGTTCGGGTAAATCATATACCATGATGGGTTCGCAAGAATGTAAGGGTATTATTCCGCGTTTGTGTGATAATTTATTTTCGGCTATTTCCAATAAATCCACTCAAGAACTTATGTACAAAGTGGAAGTTTCCTATATGGAAATATACAATGAAAAAGTCCATGATCTCTTAGATCCTAAGCCAAATAAACAGTCGCTAAAGGTACGTGAACATAATGTTTTGGGACCCTATGTGGATGGTTTGTCTCAGCTAGCGGTAGCATCATATCAAGATATAGATAATCTTATGACTGAGGGCAATAAATCACGTACTGTAGCAGCTACAAACATGAATGCCGAATCATCTAGATCTCATGCTGTTTTCTCAGTAGTGTTAACACAGATCTTAACAGATCAAGCCACAGGTGTTACCGGTGAAAAAGTGTCACGTATGTCTTTGGTGGATTTGGCAGGTTCTGAAAGAGCTGTTAAAACTGGTGCTGTAGGTGATCGTTTAAAGGAAGGATCTAATATTAACAAGTAAGTTATTAACACCTGTTAATATATTTAAATAAGACTATTTAGTAATAATCCGTTGCTTATAGATCTCTTACAACATTGGGTTTGGTTATCTCAAAGTTGGCCGACCAATCGAATGGCAAAAAGAGTGGTGGTGATAAATTTGTACCATATCGCGATTCTGTATTAACATGGCTTTTAAAAGATAACTTGGGTGGTAATTCACGCACGGTAATGGTGGCTACAATTTCTCCCTCGGCTGATAACTATGAAGAAACCTTATCTACTTTACGTTATGCCGATCGTGCTAAACGTATTGTCAATCATGCTGTGGTCAATGAAGATCCTAATGCCCGTATTATTCGTGAATTACGTCATGAAGTGGAGACACTAAGAAATATGCTAAAACATGCAACAGGTTCGCCAGTTGGTGATATCAATGATAAATTGGCCGAAAGTGAAAATCTAATGAAACAAATCTCTCAAACTTGGGAGGAAAAATTGGTAAAAACAGAACGCATACAAAATGAACGTCAACAGGCTTTAGAAAAGATGGGTATTAGTGTACAAGCCAGTGGAATTATGGTGGAAAAGAACAAATACTATTTAGTCAATTTAAATGCAGATCCGTCCCTTAACGAATTGTTAGTTTACTATCTTAAAGAACGTACATTAATCGGTGGCCATACTATTAGTGGTCCTCAACCAGATATCCAACTATCGGGTTTGGGTATTCAGCCCGAACATTGTGTAATTACCATAGAAGATGGTGGTCTCTTTTTAGAACCATTTCCAGGTGCACGTTGTTTTGTAAATGGTTATGCGGCCGTTGAAAAAACACCTTTAGCCAATGGTGATCGTATTTTATGGGGTAATCATCACTTTTTCCGTGTAAATTGTCCTAAATCGGCCAATGCCAATATGAATTCTGAACCTCAGACACCAGCTCAATTAATCGATTATAATTTTGCACGTGATGAGATAATGCAAAATGAATTAAGCAATGATCCTATACAAACTGCCATTGCTCGACTGGAACGTCAACATGAAGAAGATAAGCAAGTGGCATTGGAAAAGCAAAGACAAGTATGCATTTATTTGAGATAATTACAAAATTTAAACACAAATAGTAATAATTTTTGGTTTAATTTTAGGAATATGAAAGACAATTTCAACAATTACGTAATATTTTATCTCCCAGCACTCCTTATGCTCCCTATACACCCTATGATCCATTGCGTTTAGGTAAAATAACACCTAATACACCAACCTCACAAATGCGTGTGGAAAAGTGGGCTCAAGAACGTGATGAAATGTTTAAACGCTCTTTGGGTCAATTGAAAAACGATATTATGAGAGCTAATGCTTTAGTTCAAGAAGCCAATTTTCTTGCCGAAGAAATGGAAAAGAAAACTAAATTCTCCGTAACTTTACAAATTCCTCCAGCTAATTTAAGTCCCAATAGAAGGGTATGAATGATTATATTTGTGACAATGATTATACATTTTTGGCAAAAATTGAAATTTATCTTTATTTTAGCGTGGTGCTTTTGTAAGTGAACCTGCCATTTTGGTGAAACGTTTAAATTCGGGTAGTCAAATTTGGAGTATGGAAAAATTGGAAAATAAACTAATTGATATGAGAGAAATGTATCAAGAACATAAAGAACGTGTATTAAATGGTTTGGTAAGAATTTGGAACAAAAAATTTGGAAATTTTTGTAATACGACTATTAACAAGTTTAATACTCAAAAGACTATCAACTTCTCAATACATGCACGTATTCGTTTGCATGTTATATAAAAATAAAGTTGTAAATTTTGATATAGTTCTTCCTAGAAAAGTTGCTTCATTATGAAATCCTATAAGAATTGCGAACGAAAAGTTAAGTGCATACAATTCAAAATATAAAAATAAAATCAATGGGTCAATCTTTTTGAAATATTAATATTTCTTAAAAATAAAATCCACAAACTTTTAGAATATTCAATATAAATATTATTATTATTATTATTTTTTTTTTTAATATTTGTAATAAAACATTAAAATAACATTATTTCGCGTGCAGTTCTTATTGGTTTCTCAACAAAATTTATATAAATTTCAAAAATAAAAATAAAAATTCATCTAGGAGGAATTACAAAATGTACTTTATATGAAATCATCTCCATACAATTTTGAGGCAGTCTAATGCTGTATAACTTGGATTAGCCTTTATCTTTCCTATTATTTCAATCTTTAAACAATCTGTCAATTTAAAACTGGCTTTCATGTGTACGTTACTAACACTTACTTCTATTTCATTGTTTTATACTCATTTTATTGCAACACAAAAGCCTCTCATTGAGACCTTCTCAGATGAGGAAGATTCAGACGAGGTAATTTCATGGAATATATAAAAAATACCATTTCTTTTATCATTCATCAAGTTGTCTATAAAAGCCACACTTTCATACATTGTTATTTGTTTTGCAGGAAAATGAAAACTCCAAGACCCTAGATCCCTTCTATGAATCGCAAGAGAATCATAATTTAATTGGTGTCGCTAATATTTTCCTGGAAGTGTTGTTTCATGATGTTAAACTAGATTATCATACACCCATTATAAGTCAACAAGGTGAAGTTGCTGGACGACTTCAGGTCGAAATTCAACGTATTGCCGGCCAAATGCCACAAGATCGTATGTGTGAATCGATATCAGAATCATCTTCAGACTCTCGTGACGATTATGAAGATGCCCCTGATCCCATGGCTAATCAAATAACATGTCGTGTTACTATTAAGTGTGCCTCGGGCTTGCCACTGTCGCTGTCGAATTTTGTTTTTTGCCAATACACATTTTGGGGTCATCAGGAAACGGTTGTACCCGTCATTAATGCCGAAACTACGCCAAGGGATCAAAATATGATCTTTAAATTTGAACATACCAAGGACTTTACGGTAACCATAAATGAGGAATTCCTTGAACACTGCATAGAAGGAGCCCTTTCGATTGAAGTATGGGGTCATCGCAGTGCTGGCTTCTCCAAGTCTAAAGGCTGGGAGGTGGAACAACAACAAGCTAAAGCACGTTCTTTAGTAGATCGTTGGGCTGAGTTGTCACGTAAAATAGAATTATGGGTAGAAATTCACGAACTAAATGACAATGGTGAATACGCTCCCGTAGAGGTATCTAATCCCACAGAAGTATTGACTGGAGGTATTTATCAATTGCGTCAGGGACAACAACGTCGTGTACATGTGCGTGTCAAACCTGTACAAAATTCCGGTACTTTGCCCATAATTTGCCAGTCAATAGTTAATATTGCAATTGGCAGTGTTACTGTACGTTCACGCTTACAAAGAGCTCTTGATTCATATCAAGAAGAAGATCTTACCATATTACGAGAAAAATGGAGTGAAGCTTTGGGAAGAAGACGTCAGTATTTGGATCAGCAAATACAAAAATTGATTAAAAAGGAGGAGAAAACCGAAGAAGAACGTGAACGAGAATTAAGTTTGGTACATCAGTGGGTATCACTGACCGAAGAACGTAATGCTGTTTTAGTACCAGCTCCTGGTTCGGGTATACCTGGAGCTCCCGCCTCATGGAATCCACCATCTGGCATGGAACCACATGTACCCGTTTTATTTCTTAATTTAAATGCCGATGATCTCTCTGCTCAAAACACAAACGATGAATTTTCTATTGCTGGGATAAATTCTATTCTCTCCAAAGAACATGGACACAAATTCTATACATTGCAGATTTTGCAACACTTGGACAAAGATGTTTGTGCAATAGCCAGTTGGGATTCTTCGATGCATGATAGTCCTGCTTTGAATCGTGTAACTGAGGCAAATGAACGTGTCTATTTGATATTGCGAACCACAGTACGTTTATCTCATCCTGCTCCCATGGATTTAGTATTACGTAAACGTTTGTGCATTAACATTAAAAAGGGTCCAAGTATAACAGATCGTTTGAAAAAATTCCGTTTAGTTAGAACTGAAAATACTATTGCCAGTACTGGCGTTACCTATGAGGTTGTATCGAATATACCCAAAGCTTCAGAGGAATTGGAAGATCGTGAATCTTTGGCTCAATTGGCGGCCAGTGGTGATGATTGTTCAGCTAGTGATGGTGAAACATATATCGGTAGGAGCTTTTACTTTATTAGTGAAAGAAAATTCCTAAACAAATTTTATTATTACATTTTTATTATAGAAAAATATACCCGTGGTGTTTCGGCTGTGGAAAGTATTTTAACTTTGGATCGTTTAAGGCAAAATGTAGCTGTCAAAGAATTAGAAACTGCTCATGGTCAACCTTTAACTATGCGCAAAACATGCAGTGTACCAAACTTCTCTCAGGTTTGTATTATTTTCATTATAATATTTTACTTATTTTGTAACTTGTCTAAATGTAGCCGCAGAATTGTTCAATTTCAATCTGCTGTCTATGCTTTAACACAAAAAGAAAAAAACAAAATCCGAATTAACACAATTTTATAATCTAAAAATTTATTTATTTAATTATCTCTCTATTTCTAATTGGGAATAATATTTATGTTCTAAATTTCTTTATACTTTTGTTATTTTTTGTATTTACTAAATCTCTAAATTGTTTTTTTCTAAAAATTATTCTTTCTCTCACTTCTTTTGTGCTTTCACCTTAACGAAAATTAAAATATTCAATGTGTATTTTGTGCTCACCCTGAACAAAAAAAATTGGTTTTGAAAACAAATTTTATATTCACCACCTAACAAAAATAATAACAATAAATATATATTAATAACTGTAATCATATGAATATTAAAAAAAAAAAACAATACTCACCACCAATTCACCAATAAAATTAAACAATTAATGAATAAATCTAACAAATCTATCTTTCGATACACATTAATATTGTTAAACGAAAATTCCTCCAAAAAAATATTCAATACATAACAAACAATCGCACTAAATTTTTATTCGATATTATATAAAATAAAAAAAAGGCGGTTAAAGAAACACCAAATCCTGGAACAGTAAGTACACATAAAATTAACTAACTACTACTCCCTTTAAAATAACAAAATTCAACTAAACCAATTAACAATATATAATGTGTTTTCATTGTTCGTTTATTTTTATTTATTGGATATTAATTACTTAACTATCTTATGTTGTTAAATAATTATGAAAGACTTAGAACTAGAAATAAATTAGGTTTTATAAAGATTAGTTAGAGTTGTAAATAACCAAAAAATACCATTAACGTGATCTTTTTGAAGCGGTTGCCAACCTTAGGTTGTATTTAATATACAGTGGTTGACAATACAATGGAAACTTTTTTGAAATATTAAACAAATATGGAAACTTTTAAACTTCTGTAATAAAGAAGAAGACTAAATCAATAAGAATATTAAGAAAATTGTTTTTTTTTTGTTTTATTCTGATAATTATTCATAACTTCTTTTTGTAATCTTTACGTACAATAATAATTAATTATAATCCACGCAAATAGTTAAC
>MINK01002981.1:357-14389 GCA_001735545.1 Phormia regina
AAAAAAAAAAAAAAAAAAAAAAAAAAAAAAAAAACTTTTCTGGTACCATATTGATTTTATCATTTTTTTTATTTAACATTGTCCAGTTAAAAGTCTTTTTGCTTAAAAAGAAAATATTTAATACTTACTGAGTATTTTGCTTGAACAATATATTTTTTTTTGTTCATTGTTAAGGATATTTGCTTAGGAAGTAGAACAAAATCTGTAGATCCTGTAAATAAATATTTAATGGTGTTAGTGTTTAAAATGTTTATATAAAAAGTTTAGCAAATATCTTGTTAGTTGCTGACACAATAAGAGAGAGAGAGAGGTCTTCAACCTAACTAACAACATTACAAAAACAAAAACTAAGACTATCTCTGTAGAGAATAAATATAAGGAAAAAAAATGTTTATTGATGTGTGATTATCCTTTGTGAGTAAATGTGGTCTTTTTGTGTACTTTAGATATACATTTAAAAGTTTTGTATGTATGTGCAAGATATAAAAGAGGCTAGAAAAAAATAAAAATAAAAATATTGTCAAATGTTTATATAGTTTTAACAGGTCCTTTTACTATATGTGTATGTATTTTATTTTTAGATTTTTTTTTTTTGGTCTCTGTATGATTTTCTTTATTTTGATTTTATGTCAAGGGGAGGTTGGTTTTTTGTTTAAGAGCTTATTGTGTTAAATTCAAGGCACTCAAGTGTTAATAATATATAAATTAAATACATGCTATGAATAGTTTTTTTCTTTCGTTCTTTCTTATTCTTTGAGACAATTGTTAAGGAATGTTTTTGGGGAAATAAAAAGAAATGAAAAATAGTTGGAAATATTTTATAAGGTTACTTTAATATTAATAAAACTAAAGTGACCATAAATTTAGGTTTGTCATAAGATTTAAGTTATATTAAATAAATATCTTTCTTTTTTTATAACTTTGATTCACTTAATATGTGTGCTAAATTTATATAATTTATAAGACTGTGCACAAAAAAAAATCTGTGCACTATTTTAAGGTTTAGTATGAAAATAATAATGAATGATATAAACAATTATATCACAAATTAATTATATGTACATTTATTTTTGTAAATTATTTTGAAAACGAAGTAAAATTTTGGTTTCAATCATTTATTTCTTTTTTCTCTATCTCAGATCTTTCATCTTTTAAATTTTAAAATTTTCAACATATATTTTTTCAGAGGTAAAAGTGATTAACTCTTTTTTCAACACTCTTTCCTTGTGGATACTTTCTGTTATAATTTTAATAGTTTTTTGGAATTGATCAACGATTTTTTACTATACTATAAAACTGATAGGAAGTACAAGAATCTGTAACATACGAAGCTATTACTTTACATAAAGGAGTCAAATAAAAATCTTATAGTGAATTCCCACAATAGAAGATTTATTTTTAAGTTTTGATTTTATTTACAAAAAATTCAATAAAACATGATAATTTTTCAGTGTTTTTCAAATGCTGTTTTAATATAAATTAAAAAACCATCATATATAGTTAAACGATTCTGCCCCTATCGCTTCACGAATTTACAACATGAGGTGGGATTGTTTCCAAAAGGGCTTAAATATAAGGCAATATATCAATGTTTTTATTAAGCAAAAAAGTGATGAATGCTCCCAATCTACTCATTTGCACATTTTCTCTGAAAATGTGCTTAATATCTCCACATATGTTGATCGTTTGAAAATGCAATGTAACAAAGACTTAAATATAGTTCTAATTAAAATTGTTTGATGTATTTTTGAACTAATATACAATCGACATCAAGACTAGGGTTTATCAAATCGACTTTCGAATAATCGAACAATCGACTTTTTGTTGTAAAAAGTCGAAAAGTCGAAATCGACTTTTTGATTTGAAAATTGAGTCGAAGGTCGAAAATAGTCGGAAAAAATCGAAAAGTCGGAAAAAGTCGAAATTAGTCCTAAAAAGTCGAAAATAGTCGGAAAAAATCGAAATGTCGGGAAAAGTCGGAAATAGTCGGAATAAGTCGAAAATAGTCGGAAAAAATCGATAAGTCCGAAAAAGTCGAAAATAGTCGATTATAGTCCGAAAAAGTCGAAAATAGTCGGAAAAAGTCGAAAATAGTCGGAAAAAGTCGAAAAGTCGAAAATAGTCGGGAAAAATCAAAAAGTCGGAAAAACTCGAAAATAGTCCGAAAAATTGAAAATAGTCTGAAAAAAGTCGATTATAGTCGGAACAAGTCGAAAATAGTCAGAAAAAGTCGAAAATTCCAAAATTAAAAAATTCGAAAAATCGACTTTTTAAGAATTGAAAAAGTAGAAAAGTCGACTATTTAAAAATCAAAAAAAGGCGAAAAATCGAAAAGTCGACCTTTTGTTCAAACTATAAAACCATAATCAAGACTTTAATCGCACTGCTTAATCTTTTATACCCTTCACCATCTTACCAACAAATAAAATGTTCGCCTTAAAGTATGCTTTTATACCTTCACATTTATAAGTCCACATTACAATGCTTAATATATATGTTTGTGTGTGTATATATATTATTAATGTCTTTTCAGCATTTGGCTAATAAGTCGATGGATTAAGTTCTATATCTCATTTATAATTAATTCCACGAAAGTTAAAGAAATCCGAAACGTCATAGCTCTAGAAACTCGGAAAACCAGCTTAAGACCTGATTTTTTAAAGATATATCTACCATTTATGCACCGATTTTATTGAATTACAATAGAAAAAAAATTAAAACAATTTTCTATCGTTTGAAATATATATTATATATGTCAATTATCGGTGGGCTTCTTAAATGCCATTTCAACCGACAATGTGATGTTTTTAATATATCGCCCATTCTATGAGAGATTTAAAAAAATTACAATTTTTTTTTATTAAGTTTGTTACGATTTTGCTAATATTTTGCATATACATAATCTATTGAGCCATTTAAACATCTTTATTTTTTTGAATTTTGAAAAAAATCACCAATTTATTCACTATTTTTATTTTCGGAAAATTCAAAAAAAAAAAAAATGTAAAAGTGGGCAACTTTAAACGACAATATATCCAAAATTTTTCTACGGGTTTCAACGATTTAAATTATAATTAAATTATATAAGAAGAACATATCCGCTATAATTCAAAAATTCCTTCAAAAATGCATTCATAATGCAAATGAAATTTTAGATGCATTTTGAATAATTTCTACTTTTAAAAATGAAAATAGAGATATTTATGTGACTCCATAGAGTATGGAAAATCGGAAAAATTAGAAAATATTTTTGGACGTTCTCTAATGGAATTAACGATATATTTTTTATGCTCTTCAACAAATATTTTGAAAATTACCTTTATAACTGTGGTGAAGGATATTAAAAAGGATTAAAAGCTTGTATTTATTAAGGAGTTCCTATTTACCCAAAAAACTCACTAAACTTTACAGAATGCAGTTAATTTGAAATATATTGACAATGCTATTTTCAGTAAAGTGACAAACGATTTTACTGTGATAATAAAAAGAAAATTGTTACAAAAAGGAAAATTTTTCTATTCTGACTTTCAAAAACTATATTATTCTAATGACTGACAATTGACATGGATTCGAGGATAGGAAACTGAATTAAAAATTTTACTTAAACATAATAAAGGATTACTTTTTTCTTTTAAAGTTTAAAAAGTTTCTTTAGAGTAGTTTAAAAAAAAACTACTCAGTAAACGTTATATAATTTATTTAAAACTGCTCTCCTGCATTAAATACTTTTAAAAATTTTAGTGTATATTTTTTTCTCTTTAAGAATTCCATTATTAATTTAGTATTTTCCCATATCTTTTAAATACAAATAATAATTTTTAATTTAAGTTTTGTGTTGTGCCAATAAAACAGATGTTTATTAGATTCTCCCCAAAAATTAATTGTACTTTCTTTCTCTGCATTTTTTTCGCATAAAAATTTTAACATTAATTTTACGCAAGAAAAGCGTAAAATAGTATAAATACTTTTTTCTATTTTTTTTTTTCCAAGTTTTTATGAAGTTTTATTTTAGAGTTTTTTGCCATAAAAGTTAAATGTACAGATGCCAGGTTAACCACAAATAAAACACCAGCAATTTGTAGATTGTAGAGCATAAGAAAAATAGTGAAAAAAAATTAAAAACTCCACACTTTTTATTAATGTTTTTGCTTGAATATTTTTCTTTTAAACTTCAGGAATAAAAACCAGCATAAAATACTATAAACTACAAAAAGTCAGGTAAAAAAAAAATAGTTTCTTTTTTTTATAAAAATTTTAATATTGACTTTAAGAAGCAACCAGAACTAGAGTATAAAACAAGAGAATTGCTGTTGTTGTGTTTAGCTAGGCGTTGCTAGGAAATTAGAGAAATAATTAAAACAAGTTTTTCTCTTAAATGGGAACATTAAAGTTAAAGAAAAAGAAATGTAAACAATTTACAAACTACCAGGTTATGTTTACGCCTAAAGGTAGGCAGCAAAACTTTGTTTGACTTTAGTAGCCTTAAAGGTATGCAGTACAATAAATAATGTTGAAAATAAAATAAAAAAAGTTTAAAGGCTTTAAATAGTTTTTATAAGTGCTCCTTTTTTAAATAAAGATTAAAGTTTGAAGAATGGTGAAAAATATTAAAGAAATAATATTTTTATTATTTAAATAAAAATAATTTATTCAAGATTTTTTAGTTAAAATTAATTTTATATTTCATGGTGTGTAATTTCCACATGACCCTTTTTTTAGCATTAATTTAATTTTAAATAATATTAAATCGATTAAAGCCTATTAAGCTTATTTTCTTAGTTTTCAATTCCTTTTTCTATTAATCAAATTAAAATTCATCAGTCTGAAAACCAATACCTATATTTAATTAAATTTTCCCTTGTCTCTATATGTATTTTTGTTTTTTTTAATTTCTTGTCTACCTTTAAATGTTAAATATTTTTCTCTAAGGACTTTCTTATAACCTTGAAATTGTTTAACAAAAACAGACTTACAAAAATTTCCATTCTACACAAAATTCTCTACAAACGACTACAAAGGCAAAATCTTTTGTAGTTTAAATATTCAATGAATATTTAGAACTTTTTTTTTTGTTAAACAAAATTTATTTATTTAGATTCTTTTCCAATTTCCATACTCATAAAAATGTATTTAAAGAGGAAAGTTTTTTTTTTTTTTTTTGTACAATTTTTTTCAAAGGCCATAGAAATAGAAAAGTTACTTTAAATATTGATGTAAATATTGTACAATATTCAAACAACAAACAAACAAACGATATTTCTTTAAGTTTGTATATAGTTTTTCATTTTTTCTTCTTCTTTCCAATTTTAATTTTGTTAAAGTGAATACAAGAAAAAGTAGCAGCTCTAAAAAATAGCAGAAGCAATGTAGTATAATTTTTTCCAGAAGCTTGTTAAAATTCTACACTTGAGTAAATTTGAAAATGTATTCATTTCTAACTTGTAATATTGTTGCCGGTAAGAAAAACGACTTTGTTGTTACTGCTGCTTTAAATAAAATGTATTTTAAAGAAATTGTAATTCCTATATGGTAAAGAAAATGAAAGGAATGCACAATTTTAAGTTAAATAATAGAAAAATGTTTGTATTCGTATTATGAAATATTTAAATGAAAACTTTAAGAAGATTAAGATTTTTTAATAAGGTTAATTTTTCTTTAAGTGCTTCATAATTGTAAAAAGGATATTAAAATATATATTTTTAAAAAGCTTTTATAAATAGAGACTTATCTAATGAGAAAAAGCTTTTAAAGTGTAAGCTTATTTTTGATATCGAACATTACAAGAGATTTTTAACTTCATTCAATAAAAAAATAACTTTAGCCAAAAAACTATTTTTGGTTAAATCTATACTACGGAGATCATATTTGTTAGTTAACAATATTTGGTTAGTAAAATTACATTTATAATTGGGCTTTAAATTTATAGAAATTAAGCTTTCCCTGAAAGCTTTATATTCTGGTTTAGGCTAAAAAATGTTCTTAATACATAGAAGTATATGTCAAAAATAAAACCATTTTTGCTTTAGTTCTTCTTTAAGAGAAAGTGTTATTCTTTAATCAATTCATTCATTCGGCTTAGTTGGTTTCTAAACGAAATTTTTGTCTACCTTAAACTGTTTTCAAAATATCTTTTACTTTCATTTCATTTAAAGCAAATACTTTAAAAATAATAAGATCTTCCTTAAGAAAACGCTTTTAATAAGCTTTTGCTTAACTAAAGTTTTCTCTTAACTTAGGCCTCTATCTCTCAAGCTCTCTTTTTTACAATCTGGAACTTTTTCCAAGTTTAAACCATTGTCATAAGGAAAAGGCTTGGGCTCACTTTAAGCTTATACCTTATCATTTTGATCTTTCTATAAAAGAAGCTTTTAACACATTTTGTCTTCTTTACACTTTTTCTGAGAAAAAACTTACGCATGACTTAAGGCCCTATTACTCTACCGTAAATGTAAAAACGTAAATGCAAATGGAAGTGTAAATAGATTATATATCAAAAAAACGTAAATGTAGCCAGTTCTTAGTTGTTGTTTTGTACACAAAAATCAGTGATGTCAATTACACATATATCCCATAAGTGTCAATTTATTTGAAAATCGCTACATTTATTATATTTTAGTGAATTGTATGCAAAACAATATTAAATATTATGTTTAATATTATTATTAAATATTATGACAAAAATTTTATTTAAATTATTTTTTAAATCTTTATCTTTTTAAAATAAAGAAACCACGAAATAGTTTGTGCAGTCGATAAACTTTTTACAGCGATTTTTTACGCAGATTTGGTATGTTGAAATAAAAAGCTGTCAACACGCAAAAACGTAGTGCGACCTAATTTGATAGGTTACAATGTTACATTTACGTCTTTGAGTACACAAACACATGTAGACATCATAAGCGAAACGTGTCAGATTATTCGCTACATTAAGATTTACGGTAGAGCAGGCGCGCATCCAGTTCAAACTTTTGGGGGAGGTAAATAGAATGATTTTTACAACTATTTCCTTAAATTTTATGATTTAGTACAAATTTTTCATAAAGATTTTTAATTTCGGGGTGGGAAATCTCACTTTTTCTCTCCCCCTGTATTAATGGAGTCTTTAAACCTTTTTCTCAGAACTGCTTTAGGAAGAACTATATACTAATTCCTTATATCATCTCTATTCTCAGAACACTCAAAAGTTTTAAACGAAAAATTATCTATACTCATGAAGAAAATGTTTGCAATCATCTCAAGCTTTTTTAGAAACAAAAAATATACCTTTATATAAGCTTTTCTTTAGAAGAAAAGCTTTCGAGAAAAAATTGGAACCCTTTAGCTTTTTAGAAACAAAAGAAAAACCATTTCTATAAGAGTAAAGCTATTTCTTTAAGAGTAAAGTTTTCACTAATATTAACAAAAAAAAATTCAGTAAAGCTTTTCTAAGCAGAGATTTCTCTTATAGATTTTTTCATAATCTCAATAATTTTCTTCAAAATTTTTTATTGAGAATTTTTTTTTAAGTTAATTTTAGACTCAAGTTTACTTACAATTTTTGAAGCTAAGTATTTTCTAAAGAAAAGCCTTTTTTAAAGCTTAAAAGGTTTTGTCAGAACATAGTGCTGAGCTTGAGCCGAAACATTTCTAAAAAATAATATTCTTTTAAATGCAACCTTTTCTTAAAAGCTTTATTCCAGTTCATTATGTTTTCAAAAGTTTTAATTATCTTCTTTTATGAAAAGCTTTGGAATCTTATTGATACAGCTATTCTATGTATGTGACACACATATAGAAAAGCTCTTTCAATGCTACTAATACTTACTTATTGCAGGATCTTATGCAGTATGTGTCTATACAGTTAAAATAATAAGTTTTTATTTAAAAAAAAAGAACATAAAAATATTATTTAAAAAAATTACAAAAAGAAAAAAACAGTCTAAAGAAGTATTTCTATACATAGAAGCTTTTAAATCACTGCCATATTTGAATTAAACATATGAAAGCTTTTATTTAATGTTTAATGTCTATACAAAAATTTCTTAATATTCTAGGGCTTTTTCACAGGAAGTCCTAAATATTTTATTTTCTTACATTTTTATATTCAAGAGCATCTTCAAAAAAGGACCTTTAATATTTTTTTTTCAAGAGGAAATAGAAAAAGACACTCTCCCTTCATTCCCTCACTTTTTTAGATCTTTGTATTCATGTTAAAATTTAAATACATTTCCCTAATTAATATCCATATAAAATTTCTATTTGTATTTTAAATAAATTCTTAAAATTGTTCAAGGTCAAAAGTTAAAAACACCAAAAATGAAAGAAATTATACAATTTAAGCACGAACTTTTTGCTTTGATCACAAATATTCTGTTTTTTTGTTAAATAATGCAAATGGCATATTTCAGCTACATCAAGGAAACAAACATAAATACAAGTCATTTCTAATTTGTTTAGAAGAAAATTCTATTGAAATGGAAATTATCTTAAAGAATAAATTATTCCAGAAATGTTGACATAAATTGGCAACTTATGCAAAATACACTCACGCATAAACACAAACATACACACACACACTTATACATAAACATTTACAGAGAATTAGAAATTATATGTATACTGAAAAATAAATGAAGCAAATAATAGGCGAAGAATTACAACAAAAGCAAAAAAATGATTGATGAAAATTAAACTTTGAAAGTTTATTTTATTTTAATGTGTAATCCTGAAAGTCTTTAGAAGTTTAAACTGAAAATGTTTAAATGTAATGAAATCATAAGAAAAAAAATAATTTGTTTAAATACAACTAAAGGTTTAATGATTTTATGTTTATTATTTTATTTATTTGAAAAAAATTGTTGCCCTGTCGTAGGTTAAATGATTAATAAAGCTCTTTGTAAAGTATGTGTCTGCCAGCTTACAGGCATTTAAGCACAAATAAACAATTGTAAATCATGCTGAAATTGTTCAAATGAAATCAATAAATAAGTTAAGAATTATTATTATTTTTTTTAATTTATTTTATAACAAAAAAGTTCAATTACAGATAACCTTGAACTTGCAGTAACATGCATTATTTGTGAGTGTGTGTATATAACTTTTATTATATTTTATATAAATTTTTCATAAAAAATCAATTTTCTTTATAATAATGAAATTGATGTTACGTTGTGATAACCTTATGATAACCTCATACAACATATATAAGTACATATGTATGTATGTATGAAATTCTAGTTGAAATTCTTGAATATTTACAATATTTTTATTTTTTGCATAGATTTGTCTATATAGTGATGTACATATACATATGTGTATTTTGTAATGTAATGTACGTGTAAAGGTTTATGCATATGTTCGTATGTCTGTGAACGATACACGTTTCTTATAAAACTGCAGTCAAGTGGAAGGTTAAAGTGATGAATTAGAATAAATAGTAAAAAATCATCATTAGGGAACATCACAGTTTATGAACAAAATTTACTTTAAGTTGCTGAATTTTCTACTTAAGAAAAATTGTACTTTGAACTTGAATTGTCTTTAAACTGGACACAGAAAAAAGTCACCAATTAACAAAAACTTTAGCAAATTTGCACCTCTCACCGAAATGATTATATTAATTACTAAAAACTATAAAAATGCAAAACAAAAAAATATTTCCAATTAATAAATTAATTAAATCAATCAAGTAGATGATAGATGATTAAATGAATTAAAAATGTGTATAGGAAATAAAATCATACTAAAATTTATGTTTTATTTTATTTTTTCTTGAGTTTGATAAAAATTTAAACAATTGAAAAAAATACTGTAATATTTTTCTCTGTGTATATTGTGTTTAGAGAAAAAGCTATAGTTTTATAAAATTGTAAATTGATTTTTAGAGAGAAGTTACGGAAACAATTTAAAAGCTTTAACTATTTCTTTATTTTTTTTAAACTTCAACAGGGTGATGAATGTTTTTTTAAGAGAAAAGCTTTTAGCAATTTCTGAAAAAAGCTTAAAATAATGTTAGTTTTACTTCTGAAAAAAGTATTAAAATAGCTTCGAGCTTTTCCTTTTAAATTAAGTTCTTAAACTTTGGGTAATCATATATTTGCTATAAATTTTAATCAATTCGCTCAATAAAAAGCTTGAGCTAAGTTAAATAAATCTTTTCTTTTTAAGCAACCCATAGACACATACTACATAAGCTCATGCAATAAGTACATATTAGTAAAATTGGGAGAGCTTTTCTATACATATGTCACATACATAGAAAAGCTCTCTCAATTTTACCAATATATTCATATTGCATGAGCTTATGAAGTATGTGTCTATGGGTTGCTTAAAAAGAAATGATTTATTTAACTTAGCTCAAGTTTTCTATTTTCAAAAGCTCTTCTTGTCTTGAAAATTGCTGCAGAGGAAAGCCGCCACTTAAAGAAATATTACTTCCATTAGCGAGAACTTAAATTTATAGTCAAATCTTACCTTTCGGTAAAAAACTTTTTTTAAAAAAGCCACATTTTCAAAAATGAGAGCTTTGTGCTAAATAAATTATATTTCTTTTTTTTTCTAGAAAGCTTTAGCTTTTAGGCAAATCTTAAAAAAAAAAAAAACTTTCTAAAAACAAAATTAAAAAAAATAGTAATTTTTTTCGAAGAATTTGAAGACTATTTTAATTTTGTTACTAATAAGCTTTTCTTCCAATTCGCAGCTTTAATTTGTGAATTCGCTTTTAAATTAAAGTTGAGTTAATTTCTTTTTGCGAAAAAGCTTGCCAAAATAAAGTTTGAGCCGCTATTTTTATAATAAATATTTTTTTTAAATTAAAATCATAAATCATATATAAAACAATTAAAGGGAAACTTAATTTTCCGAGAAAAGCTTATAGTAATAAAAAAGCTATTTTTATACGAGAATAATTTAGAAAGCTTTTCTTTTCAAAAATTATATTGAGTTAAGCTCTATCTTGTGTTAAATAACTTAGCTTTCTACTGCCAAAAAAAAAAAAAGGACAGCTGAAATAAATTGCCAATTTAATCAAATTTGAAAGAGATAAAATAATTTACGCAATAACTTTTTAAAAGCTTTTGATGGAGTTAAACATTAGCTGAGAACAGGCGCGGATCCAACTCAATTAAGCATTTTCATTTCCTTTTTCCCTCCCTGTGGATCCGCGCCAGGCTGAGAGTAAAGTTTCGTATCTTTATCAGAATAAAATACAATTTTTTCAAAATAAAGTTTTTTTCCTTATTTATTTTTAGATGTGATAAAAAAATAATATTTGCCAAAGAAAGATTTGCAATTGTAAAGCTTTTCTGAAAAGCTTTTTTAAACAGAGAAACCAAGAAAGGTAGTGTGCATTTGGAAAGTCAAAATGAGTTCGGATAAAACCGTTTAATTTTCGAAGAGAAGCGTGAAAATATTTGTTCAGGCAGAGAAGCTTTGTAGTTAAGAGAGTAAAGCGGAAGGTTTTTTATTTATTCTCCATAAAAAAAATCAAATAGGCAACGATTTTAAATTAAAAATAACTTTAAAAAATAACTTAAAAAATAAATAAATAATTTAGAAAAAATTATTTCTATTAGTTCAAAGCCTTTAATATTTTTTCTCACATCACATTTAAATGTCGTTTGGAAAAAATTTAAAACTTTTATTTCATATTTAATCATTTCATATAATTTATGTTTTCGTTTTATTCACCAGCAATTTCTTTTCTTTTTTCGTTCCCTAAAAATATTAACCTTATATTTAGGACAAACCGAAAATTTCTTCCTCAGTGCCTTCTATATATATATATAACCTACTGCCTATTTATACAAAAATTAAATATGTAATTTTAAAAGCTTCTTGAATTTTTAGCATTTCCTTTACTTTCAATTTAAGTGCTTTTCTTGCCACAAACAATTATACTTTTTCATAATTCATGCAACACATGTACCTACTACATGCAGCAGCTGCAACAATAGCAACAACATGAAAT
This sequence comes from Phormia regina, assembly GCA_001735545.1. Taxonomy (NCBI): domain Eukaryota; kingdom Metazoa; phylum Arthropoda; class Insecta; order Diptera; family Calliphoridae; genus Phormia; species Phormia regina. The sequence goes on from MINK01002981.1 coordinate 12,305, forward strand.
TAAAGTAGAAAAATATATATATTTTTCTGAAAGCAAACAACAACAACAAAATGTAAAAAGTAAATCCCCAAACAAATGTAAAGAAATAAAATGTGTAACATTTTATTTTTATACTTGAACATTTTTTTCTCTTTAATTTTTCACATTAAATGACCGCAGGCAATGCAAAAGAAGTAGAAACTAAAAATGAAAAAAATGAAAAATAAAAAATAAAAATCCTTTAGTTTAGTAGTTTTTAAATTATGCACAAGTTTTTTTTTTCTAAAGAATTGTTTCTATTGTTTGCAATACTGTGGTATAGTTATTTCTACTTTAATTATTTTATTTTATATTTAAGAAAAATTTTTGTTCATGGTATTTTATGTTATGGCATTTTGTCATGCAGTCGAGTTTTTTTTAAAGAAATATGTTAAGTAATTTTTGGCAAATGTTTTGTGTTTTTTTTTAGTTAGTTTTAGTTTTTATTTTTTTTCTTAGTTTAATTATAAGAAATGTGAAATGTTATTTAAACATGCAGTTTGTTAAGTGTATAGCTGGGATTTTTAAGGGAAATTAAATTTTATATAAATCAATCATTTTAACGCCTATTCTTTCTTATTTTAATAATATTCAAAATTATTTCATGGTTTTAGTTTTTTAGTTTGAGGGGAGGTTTTTATGTAAAGTGTTATTTATTGGGGTTAATAAAATTCTGATTCATCATAGTTTTGTGTTTTTGTTTAGAAAATCAGCAGTGGGTTATGGTTAGTTATGATAATTTTATTATGTTTAACCATGTTATCTAAATATGTTCAAACACGATGGGGAGTCGCATTCAAAGATTAAATTCAAGTCATTTGTAACAAGTTGTTTAATAGTAATACTATTTGTACTTAATTTAACTTAAATTACAAAAACAGAACATAATTCAAGTTCAAAACTAACAGATTCAGTGTAGATATTTTTATAAAGTTAAATTAAGGTTAAAGTAATATCGAGCACTGACCGCTAAACTGTCGTAACCGACAACATTTACGTAATTCGTGCTATGATGGAAAACTATAATTTAGAATCTGTTACATCATCTGTCAAAATTTCACAGATGTATTCATGAGTAATTTCAGATTTATATCGAAAGCAATTTTTCATACATTCAAAAATTTGTAAACAATCACAAAAATGCTTCTCCTGTAAAATTTTCTTTTCAACACTTACGATATTTTCGCGGTTAGGGCTCTCTATGGGAACATTATTTCATTTAAATTATTTAGACCATTTTAAGTATTGCCATAATATCCAAAGTTTTTCCTAAAAGCAAAGCATTTATCTTAAATAAAAAAATAAATCTTTAAATGAAGCTTTTTTCTTAAAGAATATTTAAAAAAAAAAAAGTCCGTCAACAACTGAACATAAAAATCCTTTGCAACTCACATTATCCTTTTAGCAAAAANNTCCTTTAAGCAAAAACTCTATTCTCTATTAAAGCTTTTTTTACAAATAAAGAATGGCTTCTTCTTTCAAACTTTCCTCAAAAACAAAAAGCTTTTGTTCATCCCAATCTTTTTTCTAAAGATAAATCATTTCGTTTACAAAATAAAAAACGTGAATAAAGTGAATTTTTAAAGAAAATTATACTTTTATATTTTAGGCTTTAGGATGGTTTGTTTTTGTCCTAGAGAAAATCAGTTGTACAAAAAGATCAGGCATTTTTTTAATTTTTAAAAAAGCTTTCGATTAGCATAAAGCTTTCGACAATTTTAAGTTTTTTGTAAAGAGAAACAATCTTTTTTAGCTTCTAGAGAAAAACAAACTGTTTTAACTTTTCCTCTTAATAAATTTTTGTCACAATCAGGGAATTAAAAGTATTCCCACTTTTTTTGCACGAAAATATCCAAAATCTCAGTCTAGAAAAAAATGCAATTTTCAGCATTTGAGTTTTTTCATTAAATTGGTCACCCTGCCATTATAAAAGGCGTGACTCATTAAATATTTTTTGTATGTTTAACTAACATAGAGTGGTATATATTATCAACATATTTTTGTCTCAGTTTTGACATTTTTCTAAAAAAAAAAAAAAATTAAAATATTTTTTTTTTTTTTTTTTTT